>PVKC010001412.1:0-50823 GCA_004027635.1 Crocidura indochinensis
AGATAATTTGTGAAATTCACAATTGTGATCAAATTCAGGCTATTTACCACCCTGGGTGAGAGTATGGATGCCCACTACTAGCATCTTCTCCATGAAGAAGTGAAGTGGCTGTTCAGGGGAAGGGTGCTCTCTCACCTTGTTGGCAAAAGAGAAGAAGTAGTGCAGTTCCTATGAGAGCAGAACTCTGACTTTATATAGCTCCGTTGGACAAGGAATGGGTAGCTAAGCTTGTGTATTTGGCAGACATTGTTCATTTTCTCTATGAATTTAATATTTCTCTGCAGGGGAGTTTCACAAGTAGTTTCTACAGTGAGACATAAGATGGACGGTTTCAAATAAGAATCTGATTCTGAGATAGCTGTGTTTGAGGAGGATATATTGAAATGTTTCCACTCTTGCACAAACTTTCTGATTGGCACTTATATTATGCAGAAATTCATAATCAATATGAAAAACAGTATTTAAGGGCATTAGCTCACAACTTTAAACATGAATACTCTGAACATGAGAATCTACGGAAAAGAAAACTCTGGGTTGAGAATCCCTTCATGGAAGATGCCCACTCTTGTGCAAAATAAAATATGTGTTTTACGATCACTACAGGCACTGTATTTCTAAACCCCACCCAACCTGATCTGAAGAATCAGGGTAGCAGGAAAGAAAAAAATAAAGCCAGGAAAGGATGATCATGGAGTCTATGGCCTTTTACCTTGTACTCTCTGCCTTGAGCCCAAAAAGCTAGAACACCTCTTCCTTTCTTAAAACCAATTCCTAATACCAGGAGGCTTCAGGTCAAAAGAGAGAGAGAGAGAGAGAGAGAGAGAGAGAGAGAGAGAGAGAGAGAGAGAAAGAGAAAGAGAGAGAGAGAGATACAGGACTCTTACATATCTAAACAAGAGGTTTAAGAAAGGATGACATTGGAAGAATACCTTTGTTTAGGGTTGATACTGGGTATCATCTTGTACTCTTGGAGCCAGCTGCCGGGGCTGCACACAGGGTGTGCATTGACAGAGGCTAGGAGCAGAGTCCTGACTCCTGGAGCAGCCGACCGGCACACAGAAGAGCCAATTTTTTTTTTTTTTTTTGGTTTTTGGGCCACACCTGGTGACGCTCAGGGGTTATGCTATGAGCTCAGAATTTGCGCCTAGCTTGGGGGACCATATGGGACGCTGGGGGATCGAACCTAGGTCCGTCCTAGGCTAGCGCAGGCAAAACAGGCACTTTACCTTTAGAGCCACCATGCCGGCCTGAGAAGAGCCAAATTAAAAGTGTAAAGAGCCACAAGTGGCTCGCGAGCCGCAGGTTGCCGACCACCGGCCTAGTGCAAGACAAATGCTCTGTCTGCTTAACTCTCTCCTTAGCTTCACAAAATGTTGCATTTAAAAAAAATCTCACATTTAAAAATTAAACTGTGGGCCAGAGCGGTAGCCTAGCAGTAAGACATTTTCCTTGCATGTAGCCAACCCTCGACAGACCCTGGTTTGATCCCCAGCATCCTATATGGCCATGATCCTGCTAGGAGCAACTTTTGAGTGTAGAGCCAGGAGTATCCCCTGAACACAGCCGGATGTGTTCAAAAATAAAAAAGAAAACAAAAATAAAAAAGAAAACTGAATAGAAGTTTTCAAGATATCAATTATAGCCATTTTAACATTACTAATATTCTATACAAAAATAATGAGCAATAAATATTATAAGTGGTATAAATTTTGATAAGTTTATTTTAATACACCCATAATTTTTTCTAATACTAATGGTAATAATTCTTCTTGAGAGAAATCAAATTAAATAGGTTATTTTATGTTAAAATTAAGCCAATTATTTGGATTTGGGGGTAATGAAGTTTTCCAGAGAGATAGTGATATAAATATTACTAATTAAGGTATTTTTTATTACTTCACACATCTAGTATAATAAATGTACAGTAATTTAATACAGAATTGTATT
Source organism: Crocidura indochinensis (assembly GCA_004027635.1). Classification (NCBI taxonomy): domain Eukaryota; kingdom Metazoa; phylum Chordata; class Mammalia; order Eulipotyphla; family Soricidae; genus Crocidura; species Crocidura indochinensis. The sequence continues at coordinate 1,948 of PVKC010001412.1, forward strand.
TTTTTTTCCAGGAGTCAGCCAGCTTTATTTCATGGTCCTAGCCTAACATTATAAATTTCTTCACATGATTTCTATGCTAAGTCTTTTCCAAGCAGCCACTTTGCTGCTCCTTCTCTGGCTCTCTCTGCCTCTGTCACCCTTTCAGTTCCTCTCCATGAATCCTTGATGACTGACGCCCTTTGCTGACTCCAATTCTCCTTTTTTTTTTTAATTTTTTTTTAAAATTTTGATCATAGTGGCTCACTTATCTTTCACATTAGTATTTTAGGTACATATTAACATTGAATCAGGGGAATACTCACCACTAAGTTTGTCCTCCTGCCCTCCCCGTTCCCTTTCTGCATCCCATATCCTCCACCATCACCCCCAGGCTGCTAGAGAAGGCGGTCCCCTTTGACGGGCTTACTATCTTTGATCATACATCTGTTTGGTCCTGGTGCCCTCCCATGTTTCTCCCTCTATTTGAGAGTCTAAGCTAGATAAATCGAGTTATGTGGTTTTGTTTGAGGGAAAGAAAGGCCAGAGAATGGGGTAAAGATTAAGCCAAAAAAAAAAAAAGAATAATAAATAAAGTAAAATAAAAATATTCTGAAAATGGGTGGAGTCCTTCTAGTGATTCTCAGCCTCAGTTTGAGAGAGGACCTGAAGAAGGTAATTGAAACATCATAACAATGCAAAATTAAGTGTCAAATTAGATATCCAGTGAGCCCTACAGTAATAAAGAGAAGCACCACGCAACAGTCTCACTTCTGAATTCAAATCATGCTGGAGTGCAAAAAGAGAAAGATAAGATAAAATAATTTGAAATAAAAAAGGAGAGATCAACTTCAATATCTACACCAAAATAAGGACGTCAAAAAAAAAAAACAATCAATATATGTAAAGGAATTTTTTGTGAGACAGATCCATTTTTAGGTAAATAAAAATTTAGAAGAATTAAAAATTTGCTATGATATTTTTCAGCTATTGATTCCAATATATAGTCACATGTTCTCTCTGGTGTTCTTTACATGACTGAAACCCAAACACAATTATATATGCAATCAAGGTGTTTAAATAAAATATATTAAAAAATGCTTACAAGTATATATACATGTTTGTAAATATTTATATAATAATTTTATTATTTTAATGTCATAAATGATTTTAATTATTATTTAAGAAAATTGATGTCTTATTTATTTATTATATCTATTTCATAGATATACTTGTTGACATAAGGGGCCGGGTGGTGGCGCTGGAATTAAGGTGCCTGCCTTAATGCGCTGACCTAGGACTGACCGCGGTTCGATCCCCCGGTTCCCCATATGGTCCCCCGTGCCTGCCAGGAGCGACTTCTGAGCGAATAGCCAGGAGTAACCTCTGAGTGTCACTGGGTGTGGCCCAAAAAAAAAACAAATAAATATTTTTAAGTAATTAATTTTACACCTCTTCAAAGTTTATTGTCTTAACACACCTAGTACCATAGCAGCAAATTCCATGTACTTAAGTCATTGAAATCTCTCACATTCACTCATTTGCTTTATTGAAATGGAGTTATATGTGGAAAAAATCTCTACAAATTCATGAGCATAATAATATATTTTTGTTTATGCATCTTAAAAATTTGAGGTAAAATTTTAATTAAAATTAAAGAATAATTTCAATTAAATATCAAACGTTTAGCAGAAATAAATAACAAAGTTGAGAAACTTTTAGGAACATCAATCCATAATTATAATCAAATCATTCTCTTTTAAATGTACATTTCAAAATACTTTTGATTTTTCTTAAAAATATAAGAATCAAAAAGCAATTAATTTGCTTTTAAAAATAATTTCTACATTTTGATGTAATCAGCAGCATATTTTTTAAAACAGAATGACAGGAGGAAGTTTCAAAATAAATTGTAATTTTTTTACAATTTACATCTATTTATAATTTTGTTATAATTTCTGCTCATTACTTCCATTGTATGTATATACAATGTTGGAAATGGATTTATAACTATTGATAATAATAATATAATGTAAAATTAAAATAATTTCATTTGTGTAATGTATTTTATTACTTATAATAAAATTAAAGTAGCTTTACTGTATATAATTATCCATATATTGTTTTCTAACTCATAAGAACTTCAAAACAATTTTGCCTTATTAGTAGAAATGAGTTTTATGAATACCTACATTTGCAAGTGATATGAAATGCATTCAATTACTTATGATTACTAGTAAATATAAATATCTTAATTTCCTTATTTGGACAATATAATTTTAACATTAATATATTATGAAAAAAACCTCAAATTGAAAAGCACATTTACTAATATGGTATTAAGTAAATGGACTAAACAAGTTTTTATTAAAAAGTAATGAAAATGACTGTTCAACTAATTAAAATTTGATGATTAAAAATAAAAGTATTTCTTTCGAACTTTGTCACTTTTCACCTAACTTGTGAATCCATTGAATTAGAACAATGAAATATGTGAAATAGCTTAAATAACCAACCACCTATACATTTAAGGCTTTTGTATATAATATAGAAAGATGTCCTTCCTACATTCCCTTTTTACATTATTTATATTTTTCTTTATAATGTACTGACAAAATTTTTCATATAACTATATAGTAAACAGATATGATTTTCATAATGTCAGTTCTCATTTTACCTCATTTTCTGTGGCTTTTGGAGAATTATTATTTTATCCTTTATGAAAACTCATCTTCCACACATTGGCAGCTTGAATTTTTTAAAATAATATCACTAGTAAGTGTTTACCTGCAATATTGTATTTAGGGTTCCTCCTGGTGATATTTAGATTAGAAACAAAAAAATAACTCAGTTTTCTGAATTTCAAAATCCCTCTTTGAATAACTCACATATTATGGTGAGTTAAGGTCATAAATCCTTCACATTTTAAGTCTGCCTGCTGCATGTAATACATTCTTTTGTTAAAAAATATTTACAGTGACAAAATGACAGAGCTGAAAGCATAAGACCGCAACAATCTCAATTTACACAACAATTAAGATAGAAGAAACTGTCTAGTGCAACTGCTATCAGTGAAAAGTTTTTACATACAAGTGAAGCAAAAATGACGAACAAGAGTAAATATTGCTAGCAATGTTATAGAAATAGCTATGAGAGCACTGTGAGTAGTCATATATCAATATAATATATAACCTATGGGGTAACTTCAAGACAAACTTCTCTTTTGACATTTTTATGAGTAAGACATCATATTGCATTATTTAATTCAATTATTGAATAAATTAATTCTATGGTTACTATTTAAATCTTTATAAAGTTTTTTTCTTAGTTCAATTTTTCTTAATTCGATGTGTGCTTGGTTTGATGAATATAGTCAATGATGACTATTTCTTGAAGTTTTTGAGCAAGTTTGTTTGTTTGTTTTGGGGGGTTTCTTTTTTGGTTTTGGGGTTATTCCTGGCTCTAAGCTCAGAAATCGCTCCTGGCAGGCTCAGGGAATCATATGGGATGCCGGGATTAGAACCACCATCCTTCTTCATGCAAGGCAAACGCCTTACCTCCAGCTATCTCTCTGGCCTGAGCAAGTTTAATTCTGTTGGATTATGTGTTTTCCCGGTATGTTTTTCTTGATATATCACTTGAGGTAAATTACTCTAGCTCAGAGTTTCCCAAAATGGATATTAACAAATCTTAGGGTTCAGGAAAGATCAGAGGATAATTTGTGGGGGAGAGACAAAAAGGAGCAACGCACTGTGTGTTTTGCTGTTACTGCTGTTGTTGTTTTTAACTGTACTTTTATTTTCTTTTCAGACAATTGGAAAGTAGGTAAAGAAATTTAGAAACATCTGTTTTACTCCTCATCCGATCTTGCACTCTGATTTTGCTGGATGTATTGTGTTAAATCGTTTTACTCTAAGTCCTAAAGAAACAGTATTATGCTAAATAAATGGATGTAGAATATTAACCAAGGAACTTGGCCTTGAATAGTAGGGTCTTTGTTGTGTCTGTTAAATCCACATTGATAAGAGAATCTCTAGATTTCCAAAGCCAGGCATGTAAAAGGGCAAAATAATACAATTTACAGGGTCAGTATTAAGGCAATGAGTTGCAGAGAGGCTGAAGGTTGAGCCTGTCCATCCACTCAGACTTCCTGAGTTATGTTGTTGCTTGTTCTAAGACAGGGTTCTGCAATTACACTTAGCACTAGATAGTCTGTTAAGTAACCTTTAATAGATGACTCAGAGAGATGAATCAGAGGGTATTTGCGGCCTGATTCTGTTTTCTACAGGTGTTTGAAGCCAAAGTTTTCTGATAAGGCATAGACAAGAGTAGGAACTCTTGTGTAAGATGACTGGAGATTTCCATCTGCTTCAGCAGAACTCTGCTAAATTCTGGTCTGGATTAATGTGCTTTCATTTGCTATTTTCTACTTTATTTGAGGGAACAATGCATTCATTTCTAGTTATCTATGCTTTCCTCAAAAGCATCAACAAGATAGGAAAGCCTATATGGCAGGTAGAGAGGGACAAGGGCTTAGTGGTATAAAGAAAGCTTTGTATTCCAGCCTTTACGAAGGTTGCTACCATAGTTTTCCAGAAAGAAAAAGGATATACCATATTAGGCAGTGTATGAGATGACTTTTGAAACGAAAAAAAGTCAACTGAAAATCAGGAGTCGTCTTATAAGCCGAGTATATCCCGAAAAAGTCTCCATAGCCAGCTAAACGAAAATCATCTGGATATTGCCACCAAGTGAATTTTCCAAATCGATCCTGCACAAATCACTACAAGGCTGTTGGCCAATCCAAGCAGGCTTTTGATGCATGCGAATTAGACAATGTTCTGGACCCGAATCTATACTGTCAAAAGCCTGCACAAATGGGCCAGAGTCAGAGAAGAAGTCTATTCCAGTATACCCTTTGAACCTTTGCTTGTTGTGATTGGCTCACTGTGGCACATACAGTCGCAGCACAGGAACGTTCTGTCTTATACAGCAAATATAGACCTAAACCTATGTTTCAACTGTAAAATTATGGGATCGTCTTATATGCCGGCAAATACAGTACTTTTATAAATGTATTTATAGAAAATAAGTATCTAGGGGGGCCGGGCGGTGGCGCTGGAGATAAGGTGCCTGCGCTAACCTAGGACGGACCGCAGTTCGATCCCCAGGTTCCCCATAGGGTTCCCCGTGCCTGCCAGGAGCGACTTCTGAGTGAATAGCCAGGAGTAACCCCTGAGCATCAACGGGTGTGACCCAAAAACCAAACAAAAAAAAAAAAACAAAAAAAAAACAAAAAAATAAGTATCTACTCAGTTACAGTAGTATGTCCATAATACTGAATTAAAATGGATATATTAATATTATTTCTTATATATTTTTATAATTATGAATGATTTAAATAAGTAGTTCTCCATTTTGAGATATTTGGAATAATGTGGAGAACTAGTTATTTAAATTCAGTATATTCCCTTTATTTAACTAAGAAGAGCAACTTAATCCCATCAAAAGTAATTGCAATTAATCTATATTTTTCAGCAAATTATTGGAATACTGAGTGATTATTTTATGATTATACTGAAGTTCATTTTGATATTTCTGTTTGTCTTACATTAATATAGCATATTTTCTTAACTTTATTGAAGTAACTTTACGTTTGTACACTGTATAATTATTATATACATAATGAAATATAGTCATATATATGTACTATTTTAAATTTGTCACTTCATTAATTTTGTCATTTATATTTGTCTTCTTTCTCCTTATCCCTCTATTCTTGTCCTTTGTATCTGATATTTAGTGATCTGATAATATGGAATTGTGTGTGTATGTCTGTTTGCCTTTACATTATCTATTGCTTGTTTTCTTTACAACATAAAACTACTAAAGTATTTGTCTTTCTCTTATTAGGTTATGTTGATAGTATAATGCCCTTCAAAATGTTTTTTCTTTTTTTTGGTTTTTGGGCCACACCCGGTGACGCTCAGGGGTTACTCCTGGCTATTCGCTCAGAAGTCGCCCCTGGCAGGCACGGGGGACCATATGGGGAACCGGGGGATCGAACCGTGGTCCGTCTAGGTTAGCGCAGGCACCTTATCTCCAGCACCACCGCCCGGCCCCCTTCAAAATGTTTTTTATTCAAGTAAGATTTTTATTTTTAATTCATTAACTTAATATAAAAGAAAAGAAGCTGTCATATTATCCCTACCTATTTTAACCTTGATCATTTATACAAATTTTGTTGTTTTCAAATTTTGATTATTTAAATAATTCAGCAATAGCCATGGATGTGGCAATATTATAATTAGTGAAGACTGAATCCACTGCTTTGAGAGAAAAATAATCAAAAAGCATGAAGAAAGCAATTTATTAAAAATAAAGCAATATTTTAGAAACATACTAATATCATCAAAGTAACTCATCTTGTCTACATAGTCACCCAAAATAGTTTTTATAAAGTAAGGGAACAAAGATTTTAGAAAGCATAAATTGCAAAAAAAGAGGTCATTGGAATCAAGTATTGAATTTTTTTCTGAGCAGACACCTGAGGCACAGTTTCTCTGCTTACTTGCACAAAGTAAGTGTTATGCTTTTGAAGACAGAATAAGCTAATGCATTATCATTAGGTTTGGGTGAATGGATAGGGAAGGAATACCTGACCTAGATAATTTTCTTTTCTGATTTCAGTATATTTTAAAATTCATTACTTACAACTGGGATACCTAGATAAATGGAGTATTTTTATGAAAAAATAACTCAATATTTATAAATTTCAACTTATTTTTTATTATTTACAAATTTCTTTGTTAAACCAATATAGCTAATAGCTATATTCAAGTCCTAACAACCAGTATTGGCTAATATTGTGCATGGGTAAGTTTGGTGTACTAAAAAGGAGGGGGGATTTAATACTGGAATGCACCTGAAGTGAGATAAAATATTATGATTATAGGCATGAGATAGATAGTGGGCAGAGACAGAAGATATAATAAGAATGTCAATGATTTATGTCCACCAATAAAATGTAAAGAAAGAAAAAAGGAATATATCAGTTATTTGTGCTCCAAAGGGAGTTTGGACCTGCCAACAACCTTCATTTTGCATTTCTATTTTTCTAATCTGTGATAGATAAATTTCTGTTCTGTATAAAGATATAGCACTGGATACTAATGTTGTGTTTACTATGTTGCACTCAAAATTAATGTAGTTAGTATTTATTTAGCATCTCCTCTTGACCTTTTTCTGCTATGAATCATTGTGTCTTTAATGTCATCTTCTTAATTATAGAGACTATATATACCACCAATATTGAGGAAAATTTCAAATTCTATCAAAATATTTGTTTGTCTGATTTTTTTGTTTATTTTTCCTAATTTACCTTCCATTTCTTTTAGGGCCAAACCATGAGTATGTAGGATTTAGCACTAAGAAGTTTGGTGCTCTAGGGATTATACAGTGAAATAATTCAAACCCAGCCATCATATGCTTATCACATTAAGATATCTCTCTTTCTTATTTTTTTACATTTCACTTCTTAATGTGTTCTTTATACTTATGTTTATATATATCTTTTTATATAAAAGATCAGAGCATGGTTTTTCATTAGAAATCATCCTTTAAAGATTATTTGGGGAAAGTCAAGATTTATTTCAGTCTCAAAATTTCAGACTTATAAAATATAGTGTGGGACTATTCCTATCCTATAAGCAAGTTCCCTTTTAACATAAATTGAGAGTTTTTTCTTACATTTTTGGTCACACCTAATTGTATTTAAAGATTACTCTTATCTGCCAAAAGTGATCATTCCTGAAAGTGCTGGGAGAACAATATGTGATACCAGGAGCCGGATCTGCCTACAAAGATGAGCCTTAACTTTGCTGCTATCTCTCTGGCCCATGAATATTTATTTTAAATTCTAAATGAAAGAAGAAATTTTTGTGTTTTTGCTATGTGAATTATGATATATTTCCTGCTTCCTACTAGAACCAATATAGTTCTATAAAAAAGACTGGATGAAATTTAGTAATTTGAGAATAAATTATGATTAACACTTAGATTAATACCAATCACTAATAATATTTTTGCATGGAAACATTTGAAGTAAGTTTAATTTGTAGTTCAAAGTTACCAACTAGTATTATTATATAATTTGCTCGGTCCATTTAACATATTTCAAAATATTTTTGGGGGGATTTTGGGTCACACCCAGCAGCTCTCAGGAGTTACTCCTGGCTCTATGCTCAGAAATTTTCCTGGCAGGCTCTGGGGACCATATGGGATACCAGGATTCTCACCATCATTCTTCTACATGCAAGGCAAATGCCCTACTTCCAAGATATCTCTCTAGCCCCCAATTAACATATTTCAAACTAGAAACATTTCATCATAGAAATGTAGCAAAATGTTACCTTCTTGGTATTTAATAGAATAATAATATAATAAATGTAATGACAATGACAATGTAATTATTTTAAATTATTAATTGATAATTTAACAAAATTTTCTAAGCAATGCGAATGCTTAATAATGAGGAAAGCTATAAGGGTTAAGATGCATTTACTGAATATTGTTGATCCTGGTTCAGTCCACAAAACTTTACGTTGCTTGAAGTTTTTGAAATTGTTTTATGGTTTTATAGTTTAGGGTTTTATGACTACTCTGAAATGAAATGTCAGCTCACTTGAATGGAGACACATAGTATAGGAATAAAGAGTTTGCCATGCATGCATCTGACCCTGGTTTAATCTCTGGCAACCCATATGGTTCCTTGAGCAACAACTATTAGTGATCTTGGAGAACATTACTGAGCATGATCCTCAAATATATTGTTAAAAATAAAATGTAGCATAGTCTACTCTGATTGAAAATGTTATGACTACTTAAAACATATATATCTGTCTTTATATTCTGTTTTTTCTTTGCTGAGGTTAGCAATTTTCCAGTTTTACACTAGTGTTTGCCAAGAGTATTTTCAAGTTTTATTCATTGAATTTTATTGCCCAACCACAAAGTAAGTGTTGTTAAGTATAGAACTATTTCCAGGATTTTCAGTTGAAGACTTTATATGATAAAAATGAATTAATAGCAATAATAAGGTTTACTGGTTCCACCTAGTGGCAATAGGGAGCAAGTGAACAATAAAATGAACATGCTTTGTGCAAAGCTATTTATCCAAAGTTATATATTTTTAATTCATCAAACAAAACGTAATTTATTTGGCGACTTGTTCTTGGTAAGGTTACTTTTCTATATTAAGAATAACCACATGAAAAATATGAGTTATATTATCTTCAAATAATTATAAATTTGTCTTAAATTATTTTAGTGATTTTACTAATATACAAAAGTTGTGTTTATGTTTTCATCTTATCATTAAGTTGCTTGAACATGGGCAAAGAGCAATACAAATGTTTAGTAATGAGGAAAGAACATAAAATTGTATCTTAATCATATGCTAAAAAATAGAAAAAAATTCTTTCAGAAACTAATCTAATAAGTAAAACCTTATATTATCTAAAAAAAACATTGAAATGGTGATTATTCTTTAAACTATAAATAAAAGCTAAAAGCTAAGTTAGGTTTTATTTAAACTCCATAAGGTATTATATTCCATTCTATTTTTGTTTCTTTGTTACAGTAACATAGACTTTTGGTATGAGCAAGTTTTCTGTTTGTTATTGTTGTTGTGAAATGCTCATATAATTAGGACACCTGTCATAAAAAATATTTTGTCTGACCTGCTTTAATGACACCTTTGAGATTCTTATGAAAACTTTTATATTTTAAAAGTTAATTTTGGGGGCCAGAGTGGTGGCACAAGCGGTAAAGCATCTGCCTTTCACACACTAGTCTAGGAACCGCAGTTCAATCCCCAGTATCCTATATGGTCCCCCAAGCCAGGAGTGATTTCTGAGTTTACAGCCAGGAGTAACCCCTGAGCATCATTGGGTGTGGCTCCAAAACAAAACAAAACAATTTAATTTTTGCTGTCTCTCTAACATCTGCAAAAATTAAAATTCTGTATAATCAAGTTGCACCATGAAAATTTTTTTTCAGTTTAAATATAACAGTGTTATTTGACATATCAAAATACATGTATCAAGACACTTTCATACAAAAGAAGAACATTTTTACTTGGTGCTGGATATCAATAAATAAAGTGATTCCATTTTAAGTGAATAAAGTAAGAGAAAAATTTTTTTTCTGATTTTTTTCATTTTTATTCAAATAAAATAATACGGTGTATTAGAAAAAAGAATAAAATCCTCGGTGTGTCAGGTTTCAATCTTGCTTGTTTAATTGTACATATAAAAAGAAAGGCTTTGGGGGCCCGGGAGATAGCATGGAGGTAAGGCATTTGCCTTTCATGCAAAAGGTCATCGGTTCGAATCCTGGTGCCCCATATGGTCCCCCGTGCCTGCCAGGAGCAATTTCTGAGCATGGAGCCAGGAGTAACCCCTGAGCACTGCCGGGTGTGACCCCAAAACCAAAAAAAAAAAAAGGCTTTACATGTTTTTATCTCAAGATCATGGCTTTTATGTGGTGCTCACCTTTATTGTTGGAATGATCACTGTATATTTTATTTTATTTGACACTCCTTTTTGGACTGCTGGAGTTATTCACCATTTTCCCCTTCACCTCAAACGCAGGATAAGAGCCTCTAGAAGGACCCCGCCCATTTTCGGTGTATTTGATTTTTACTTCAATGTATTCCTTTTCCCTTCTTCAAACAAAACCATGTAACTTGATCTATCTAGTCCCGACCCCTAGATACAGGAGGAAATAAGGGAGCTATCAAGACATCTTACACAGGTGTAAGACCACTAAGTAGCAAGTTAGGTGCAGAGGAAACCACGTACTCTTGCAGGCCTGGGAGGGAGGTAGATATGGGAGGTAGGATGGGAACGGAGGACAATTTGGTGATGGGAATCCCCCTGATATTAAGCTAGCATGTACCTAAAATATTATTGTTAACAAGAGCTTGCTTTACATGCAAAAATTGGGGGTGATGGGAGGACAACTTTGGTGGTGGGAATTCCCCTGATTCAATATTAATATGTACTTAAAATATTACTGTGAAAGATTTGTAATCCATTTTGCTCAAAATAAAAATTATTATTAAAAAAGAAAGGCTTTAAAACTTATTTTATCATAAACAATTATATTGCACCCTTTTAGCCTTTCTAGTTAGCTCCTGATGTTTATAGAGTTTACAAATATGAAAATGCAATGTTTCTTTTATTGAAGACCAATGAAGTAACAATGGGGAAAACAACATTGTACTTATATTTTTGCAAGTTTATAAACTAAGTTAATCATTTAATTAATTTGAATCACACAAATTTCAAGAACATAAGTCAAGTAATGAATACTGTTGATACCAGTATGGGTCTCTTGGTAACTAATGTGCAGTGGCGAGGAGACAACTAACAGCTTTGAGGAGAGAGAGACAGACACTTTCTCTGGATTCACCTCTGTCATAACTGAAACAACTAGGCACTTCTAGAACTGATGAGAATGTGCTGTGAACCCCTCTCTTTGCAGGAAAAGAAAGTCAGTCTTTTACCTTAGCCACGGGCTGTTGTGCCATCACGGAAAATAAGTTTAGGAGATAAACAGCAAAGTAAAAGTTTTTTTTTTGGAAGTTTTGGCAAGGGAAAGAGTAATTTGACAAAGCGTATGGAGAGAGAGTGAGAGAGACAGACAGACAGACAGACAGACAGACAGAGACAGAAAGAGACAGAAAAGAGAAACAGAGGGGGGGAAAGAGAGAGAATGAAAGATAGAGGCAACGAAAGAGAGAGACAACGAAAGAGAGACAATGAAAGAGAGTATAAAAGTACATATCTCAAAGAGAGGAAGTGTGAATTACAAGTCTATGGATCTCCAATACACATGTGCTCAATTCCAAGGAAAAATGTTTGAAGCAGTTGATGGTCTTTTTTTGACATTCCTTCCCTTGCCTTTGTGTGTGTGTGTGTGTGTGTGTGTGTGTGTGTGTGTGTGTGTGTGTGTGTCCTGAATCTTCTATCTGAAGGGATCCCACACTTCTCCAAGACTGTACTGGTGCCAATTAATGGTCTTAGTCTTAGCAGGCCTTCTTTCCTGTGTTCAAGATTGGTCTGGGAAGTTAGTGACAATAACTTCTACAAATCCCATCCTTTATATTGCTATTACTTTAAAATAATAGAATTTGGTTTTTAATCAAATTTTTTTTATTTTAAAGGAAAGCTTTGGCTTCAAATAATTTAAGACTTATTTTAATGATAAATATATATAATGCATATATATATATTATATACATTTCTACAAAGACTCATCTAGTTCTCATAGTAACTGCTAGGAACTTATACAACTGTGCTTCAGTTAGATTTCAAATCCAAAGCTAGATTAGATATCCTGAGCCTGCATTTATAGTAATGCATTTTTTAACATACTTTTGAAAATGTCCGCTGAACACCTATGGTCATTGCAGCTCTATCTACAATAGCCAAAATCTAGAAACAACCCAGATGCCCCAAAACAGATGAGTGGCTAAAAAAAAAAACCAAACTGGTATGTACACAAAATGGAATACTATGCAGCCATCAGGAAAATGAAGCCAGAAAATTTTCCTATACATGAATGACTGGGCATGGGAACTATTATGCTGAGTTAAGTACGTCAGATGGGAGAAGAAAAACACAGAATAGTCTTACTCATCTGTGTGATTTAAGAAAAATAAGATATAGTATGATTATAATACCCAGGGACAATAGAGATGTGGTTTGAAAGGATTAGACAATAGTATGAAGTTTATAACAAAGATTGGTGAGTGCAGTTAAAGAAATAACATCAACTACTATCATGACAATGTTAGTGAATAAGAGAAATAGAATGCCTTTCTTGAAGCCATGCAGGGAGTGGGAGAGGAGAGACATGGGGAGGTTTTTGTGGTGGGAAGGTTGTACTGGTGAAGGAGGGTATAATTTTTTTTATGACTGAAACCCAACTACAAACATGTTGCAACTATGAAATTTAAGTAAATATATTAATAAACAACAATTAAGCATAGTAAGAGAGTAAATAATGCCAAAAATAATTAGAATTGGAGAATTTTATTTATAGAACAAGTTTATAAAACAGTTTATAGAACTTATCTTACAGGGAAGAGGGATGACAGGAGGGACTATTGAGAATCTGGTGGACGAAAAAAGGCACTCTGATAATATATTTGGTGTTGAAGTAGTATCTATGTAAAATTATAATTATAATTAACAGTATTACAGTTTATGGTATTTCAATAAAATGGTTAAGAAAAATGTTTAGTAGTTTCAGCTTAAAAATAAATATTATAAATCACATATTAAAAATAAAAAATAAAGGCTATCATAACCCAGTAATCATAAATGTTTCTTAATTTCACCCATTGTGTAAGTGACTATATGATACAGTCCAGAAATTTTTATATTTGACTTTACAAAAGCATAAACTCATGAAGAGGAGATAATTTATTTACATTATTGGATCTGTAAAGTTCAGAAGACTCTTCAACAGATAGATGTAATGGAGAAAGTTACTACAATAACTAAAACTTTTCTGTGTATGAAAATGATACCAGTTCAATTCCCTGAAATGCATACAGTATCCCGAGAACTGCTAATAGTGATCTTTAAGCACAGAGCTAGGAGTATTCCTTTAATATCACGAGTTGTATCCTCATCCAAGTCAAGAAAGAAAAATGATATACAATATCTATGATCTATCTATATTCAAAGATATATGCACATTCAATGAATCTCAAAGTTAATAATTTCCAACACTGTAAATAATAATAATAATTTTAATTTCCTTATGGTAAATTTGTTCTTATATAGTTTTGTCATGTAATTAACGGATCTTCAAAACTTACTATCTATAATTTCATATATAAAAATTTATGATTTAGTCTAATTTTTTTTTGCTTTTTCTTTGGGCCATACCCAGGGGTGTTCAAGGTTTACTCCAGGCTCTGTGCTTCGAAATCGCTTCTGGCAGGCTCAGGGAACCATATGGGAGGTAGGGATTCAAACCACCATCCATCTGCATGCAAGGCAAATACCCTACCTCTGTACTATCTTTCCTGCCCCCTGATTTAGCCTAATTTTTAGATAGAAAGTTGTAACTTTAATTAAATGGGTAAATGAATTTGTTTGCTCTAACATACATTTAAAACAATAACATTAAATATATTTTAGAAATATTTTAAGTTTTCTTTGAACTTAGGTTCACATTCTTAGCCATTAACTTGTTTTTGTTTTAGTTTTATGAAAAGCAGATTCTAAGATAAATATTTCCATTAAGCAAGTTTATTATAGAAAACACATATAACTCTTCTGAGGATAATACGGGAAAGCCATATGACTGGGTAGAAGGAAAATTATGATTAGGCCCCAATATTTACTGCATTATGAAATTGAAATGACCTTTCAAAATTGCCTATGAGAATATCATGTTAAGTGAAACAAATCAAAGAGAGAACAAATACCACATGATCTCATTCATTTGTTGTTTATGGAGAAATAGACAAGGGAATAGACAATATTAAATGTTTAGATTCCTTGGTTTTAGATTCTAAATTTGAGATGAACACAAAGATGGAAAGAAGGTAAATGTTAATGAAGAGGTAGACTGAAGCAACATGACATCAGTTGAAGGTTAAGGGCATTTTTGTGGTGGTGAATAGCAGTAAATATACATAAACACTAGAAATGTTATCACTATTGAAAATGAAAACAAGTAAAATTTTTTAAGTTAGGTCAAAATTTCAATTTTTTAATATACTGGTATTATAGAATAATTAGATATATGCTCTTTTAAGAAAAAAACTGCCAGAAACAACGTACAATATTCTTCCAATACATAAACCTACCTAAATGATCTCAAGGTTGAAATCATTGCTGAGATACTTGATTAATGATACATTTGAAGAGCAAGAGGATGTTCTGGTGTTTTCTTACAAATTATGCTAAATTAATTATAATATAGTTTAAAATATTAATGGCATAGTAATTTGCATGACATAATTTATCATTTTATATATATAAAGTGTCATTCTCACTTCTCATTTAATTCATAACACTAAAAAATAAATAGCACCAAGCTTGACTATATCACAAAGAAAGATGCTGTGCTCAGCAGAGCAAGCACAGTAAGGCATTTAAATAATGTTTCATTTATATTGATTATAGTTACCTTCTTATATATGACGATAGAAAATAATATTTGAAGTAATATTTGAAGATTTGAGAAAAGTGGAATAATTTTATCCAATGAAGCAGTGTTCTACTTTCATCACTAACATAAATCATAATTTTGCTTCATTTCCATTCTAGTAAAAAGGATCAGCTTGGAACATTAGTTACAAAAATATAATAATTTAAAAAGTATAAGAAAATCTATCCTAGTTTTAGAATTTAAATTTAAAAAAAACTTATTTGAGGGGCCCGGGAGATAGCATGGGGGTAAGGCATTTGCCTTTCATGCAAAAGGTCATCGGTTCGAATCCCGGTGCCCCATACGGTCCCCCGTGCCTGCCAGGAGCAATTTCTGAGCATGGAGCCAGGAGTAACCCCTGAGCAATGCCGGGTGTGACCCAAAGACCAAAAAAAAAAAAAAAAAAAAAAAAAAAAAAAAAAAAAAAAAAAAAAAAAAAAAAAAAAATTAAAAAAAAAAAAGCTTGTCTGCGGCCATTTTGCCTTTCTCCATAAATAAGAGAGGCAGCTGTACAGATAAGAAATAAAAAGTAGCCAAAGGTAAAGAAAATAAATAATTCCCAGAAACCAGGTATTAATTGTAATGGGTTAACTTATTAATAAATAAAAATATATTTTACTAAAGAGTATCATTTAGTAAATTATTGATGATGAGGCAATCTTTAAAACCAAAACAAAGTATGACAGGGTTTGTCAAATATAATCACAGTGAACATTAATAATATATGTCGCATAAGATAACCTAAAAATCTGGACGAAAGAAAGAAGAAAGTTTAAAGAAAGAAAGAAAGTTGAAAGAAAGTTAGAAAGAAAGAAAGAAAGAAAGAAAGAAAGAAAGAAAGAAAGAAAGAAAGAAAGAAAGAAAGAAAGAAAGAAAGAAAGAAAGAAAGAAAGAAAGGAAAAAAGAAAGAAGAAAGAAAGAAAGAAGAAAGGAAGGAAGGAAGGAAGAGAGATAAAGAAAGAAAGAAAGAAAGAGAGGAAGAAAGAAAGAAAGAAAGAAAGAAAGAAAGAAAGAAAGAAAGAAAGAAAGAAAGAAAGAAAGAAAGAAAGAAAGAAAGAAAGAAAGAAAGAAAGAAGAAAGAAAATGAGTTTCTCTCTGGAACACCATTTATATTTGAGTCCAATTTAATAATAATTTATTATCTAGTTTTATTGAACCACACTCATCAGTGTCAGGGATACTAAGAGATTATTCCTTGGCAGTTATTGGATTAGTTATGATATGCGAAGAATTGGACTAAGGTCAGGGCTCCTGTATGAGAAGTTGTATACACTTCAGACATCTGAATTATCTCTGATCATACAATTTAATTTTTAAGATTGATCAATATAAATTTAAATTTATAATCTTATGGAAGTTGAAGAAATGTCTAGTCACCAGAGAGAACTATATAACTAAAGTAAATAATCCTTAAAGAAAAAAGAGAAAAAGATGAAATCTTTAAAATAGAAAAAATCCTTCTTTAAAAGAGCATAAGGGTAAAGGATACAAAATAGGATAAAGATTGGGATTTCACTTGTTTAATAAATGACATGTTTTCTGTTGCCAACTTCTAAAGGAATTAAAATTTCATTGTCATTTCAGTAAGGGAGCTTGTACAACCACCAACTAGTTTCTGCCTACATTTCAAGATGTTCAAAAAAACATCTCTTCTAAAATAATAATGAATTTTTATAAAATGGGTAAAGAATATTTATTAAATATAAAATAAATGAATCTCATACAATTATAAAACTAATTTAACTTAATTTATATACTATATTGTTTTGTCTAAATGTTTTCACCTACAAATAGACATTGTGTTTATATATATGAAAATTATTTTAATTATTTGACAAATTGATGAATCTTTCTTCTGTACTTATTAATTCTGTAAAACCATTAGTTAAGTTTTGGATATTTTTTCTTTTGGGGGCGCATTTGATGATCAGGGGTTACTCCTGACTAATCACTCAGAAATTGCCCGTGGCTTGGGGAGGACCATATGGGACGCCAGGCACCTGGTGCTTGAAAGGCTGACACCTTACCTCTAGCGTCACCTTATCGGCCCCATGAGATATTTTTTTCAATATCACTACTTTTAGACACTGAAAAAGTGATTGTTAACATTGGTTGAAGATTGGGCAATGATATAGACTTGTTACAATTGAGAGAAACAAATGAATCCACGCATTTATTAATGAAATAGAAACAGCAGGCTTACAGAAAAGATGGGAAAACTGAGGAGAGTAATATTTTGCCAATAAAGTTACATATTTGAAGAATAGCATAAATTTGCAAATGCTGGACTAGAAAGTATAAACCAAACAATTATTCAAGAGGAAAAAGTATTAACACATACTAGAGATAAGGAAAATTTATAGTAATTTGTAACTGATACCACCAAAAAATACTACTTGAAAACTCAAAAGATCTAAAATGTTTTTCTATTTCAGCGCTATGCTTGCCTACATCAGCGGTTTTCTTACATCAATTTTTATTAGTAACAAGCCTTTTCTGCATAAAAATACAGAGAATTTCATCAATATCAAAATAACTAACGTGATAAAAACATTATTATATTATGATGTGGTTTATATATAATATGCTATACATAAGAACATTTATTACATATGACTAAAGAAAGAAAATCCTTTGTTTTTATTATTTTATTTATTTATATATTTATTTATTTTTGGGGGGTTTTTGGGCCACACCCAGTGGCGCTCAGGGGTTACTCCTGGCTATTCGCTCAGAAGTCACTCCTGGCAGGCACAGGGGACCATATGGGGAACCAGGGATTGAACCGCGGTCCGTCCTAGGTTATCGCGGGCAAGGCAGGCACCTTACCTCCAGCGCCACCTCCCGGAGAATAACTGTGAAGAAAGTACTAAGTGAAAAGGATGTAGAAAGCAATGTATTTTATGTTGAACTCATGTTATTTAGCACAACTTAATTTTTATATACTTGCTTCTGTAAATCTTGCATGTAAGTAGGCATTTTACATCTTTATAAAATATATGATTAAGATAACACTATGACCTACCATAGGAATTGTTGAAATCTAATTCTAAGACAAAAACAAACATATGTGAAATAACTTAAGAAAGTGAACAACAGGGGTGGAGCAGTGGCGCAAGTAGTAAGGCGTCTGCCTTGCCAGTACTAGCCTAGGATGAACCGAGGTTATATCCCCGGCGTCCCATATATTCCCCCAAGCCAGAAGTGATTTCTGAGCTCACAGCCAAGCGTAACCGCTGAGAGTCACAGATGTGGACCAAAAATAAAATAAAACAAACAAACAGACAAACAAAAAAGGCTATGAGAATTAACATTCTATATTTACCGTATTTTTGCTATATAAGACGCAATTTTTCTTCCCCAAAACGTGGCTGGAAAGCGGGTGCGTTTTATATGGCGAATGTCCATCTGGGGGTCCAGGATTGGGCATATTTGCACCCATGCCCGAACCCCCAGATGGCCTACAGTCATCTACTCACTTTTCTCCCAGACTGATCTCACACGGAGTGAGAGGCGGATCCTGCTGCTCTGTGTCCTCGCTCGCTGTGTTGCGCTGCTGTTCACACCCCTATGACAGTGGAGACAGGGGCCGTGCTATAGGTAATATATCTGTCACACGCTGCCATCACAGATATCACACTACTGTGTACACCGCAGAACTGGTTCTACTCCCCATCCATTCATTTTTCTGTCTGAAAGCACTGTACCTAAAGCAGCGGTCCCCAACCACCGGCCGCAGCCCACTACCGGTCTGCAACCTGGTGTTTGGTGGGCTGCAGGCCACCCACGCCAACAATACTTTCCGGGAGCTACCGCAATTTACTTCGAGAAGCTCCGTCTACTTAGGGGCAGAGCCCTTGTCATTCTGACTCGATGAGGACCTAGAGTGACAAGAGCTCCTCCCCTAAGTAGGCAGAGCTCCGTTCATACACTGCAATGGCTGCAACCTCTGGATGTTGCCATTAATAAACCATTCAAAGTTCTGATGCGAGAGGAGTGGAACACCTGGATGGCAGCTGGCAACCATGATTTGACTCCTACTGGGTGGATGAAGAGGCCCACTATCACACAAGTTTGTGAATGGGTAAAAAGGTCATGGGACTCTGTTAAGGAGGACATTGTTGTAAAATCCTTCAAGAAATGTGGCATTAGTAATGTCTTGGATGGAACAGAAGATGAAGTCATATTTGACACCAGTGAGGAAGAAAGTGTTGTCAATGACTGTGAGGATCTGTCCATCCTCATTTCTGATAGCAAAGAAGAGGAATTCTTGGGGTTTGAATAAAAACATTAAAGCCTTATTTTTGTTATTGTTTCTGACTGTTAATGAGAGTAAAGATTAAGTTAAGAGTACTAAGTTCTTAATGTTATATGGTTGACATAAAATTATTCTTAAACTGTTGTTAACCTTATACAGCTGATAAAAAATATTTTACTACAGTATTTGGTTCAGAATCTTTTTTTCCTAGACTTTCCTCCTTAAAAATTGGGTGCATCTTATATGCAGGTGCGTCTTATATGGCTCTCTAATCTAAAAGTGTGGGACTTGAAGAACACTGCAAGAGCCTGTTGTATATGAAATAAGTATAAAGACACCAACTATATGTAAGGAGGAGATTTTGTAGAGTTAAATGTCAATTCAAGCAAACATATATAGACTATTTGTTTATAACAAGATAAAAATGCGTTCATTTCATTGAAGTGAAGATAATCTTTATTTACCTTTCCATTTGTAAATATCTACTGTATTTTGGCTGAGAAATATATAAATAATACAAAAATCAATAAAACTACTATTTATTAAAATTTTTAACATGTCAATTACATACAGTATTTCAAATGGAATTTTATTTTAATATTTTGCTTTATATTGGTCATTTATTTTAGTATTTCCATAATATTCTAATTTAGTTGAACTTTATTTCATAATCTATTTCCTTTTTTTTGTTTTTGAGTTTTTAGACCATACCCAGCAGTTCTCCAGGAGAATTCAGAAATTATTCCTGGATGTTGGGAACATATGGGATGCTGGAATTGAATTTGGGTGAGATACATGAGAGGCAAACACTATATCCACTGTCAATATAGCCCCCTCTTTTTCACTTTTAAAATTGTCTTAATAGTTACACAAATACACTGGTAGGATGTAATGTGGCATATAAATATACTGGTTTGTTTATCAGCAGCAATTTACATATGATTAAAATAAACTATTACTTTGAGATTGAAATGACTAGCAGGAGAGTAAAATATATATTATGTGAATTAAAATGCTTAAACGAGGGGTTGGATAGATAGCACAACAGGTTGGGTGTTTGTCTTGCACACAGCTGACCTGAAACTGTCCTGGATTTGATTCCTATTCCCATATGGTCCTCTGAGCCTGCCAGAAGCAGTTTCTGAGCACAGAGCCAGGAGAAACCATTGCGCATCATCAGGTATGGCCCCAAACGCAATATTTTCACTGTTGATTATTATGGGAAAAGGGAAAATTATTCCACATTGAAAAAATAACCATGATTAAAATTAATAAATTATACTAACATGATGCTAATAACAAAGCATGACACATGCAGATTAATTCCAATAAGATAGGGCAAGCAGAATCAATTTCTGTAGTTTCTAAAATTATAGATCAATTGATAATATCCATATATCTTTTATATGCCTACCTAATGTTTACATACATACACACCAAGATCAGAGAACTTGACACTCAAAATATGAATCATATAGAACAATATCAGAGATTTGAGACTCAATATAAAAAACAATAGAATGGCATTACATTTTATGATGCTATAAAAACAAGTGACAGGGAAAATACTAGTAAAAAGCTTAGATAATAGTAATATAATACCCATATTCAAGAATATCAGTAAGAGTATAATTTTATAACCTTTTTACGATTTCAATACTTCTATTTTTCCTTGATGAATTTGCTTCATGTAAATTTATTTATATGCTGAAATTCAGTCTATAATAGTAATAAAATAGATCATCTAAAATCTTTATAACCTTAGATTTATTTTTCTGAGTACTAACAAGAAGATATACTTTTTGAAAAAGCTTGACTGAAAATGTGACTTCAAAACTGGTGGGCATGAACTGCACAGTGGTCTTCAGTTGTCAACTATTTAGAAGCTACTACCAATGATTATAGAATCAGGCTAAGGCCTTGGATGCCAGAATGGATCTATTCTACCCAATATTCATACATAAGAGTTTTTTCATATAGAACTTTTCATATTATAGACATGAATTTTGTCTCAGCATGACATAAGATATAAGCAATACCCTCACCAAATTTTATAGGCATTATAAACCCATGATCCCTTCCACAAATATTTTTTCAATATATATTTAAAAAATCACCTGATTCTTAGGAGATATAAAGTTAAAATAAAATATCTCAGATAAAATCACTTAACATTCCAGAAGAAGACCTGAAAGTCCCTAGATATTAATTTATCTTAATAGCAAGAACATGGGCAGAGCAAATTAGTCAAGCTTTATACTTCAATACCTGCAAATTTGCCCATCTGTTCTAGATTACTTGACATTAATATGGACTGCTAGCCACTGGTAACTGCAAGATAAATGACAATCAAGTCAAATCAATTGCTATTTTTCACTAAAATTGTACATTAGAAATCAGAAATAGGAATAATTTACATTTTCTATAGTAGAAATAAGGAACGGATCTAAATATATCCTACTAGGATTATAATTAATTAATATAAGATGAAAATTTCCAAACATAAATGGTCCCCTGAAGCCACAGGAACTGACCCCTGAACACTGAACACAGCTGGCATGACCCCCAAATAACCCCAAAAAGAAAATATCAGAGATAAGAATTGAAATGAGGAATCAGAGCAACAGTGCAGTGAATAGCCCACCAGCATTGAATGTAATAAAGCCAGGTCCAAACTCTGGCATGCTATATTTTCCCAGAGCAACATTTGAAATAATTATTGAGTGAGTGCAGAGACAGGAGTGACTCTTGTGCATCAAAAGGTGAGTTCAAAAACAAAACAACCAAAACTAAGAAAATTAATCCAGTAAAAAATTTCATATTGCTCAAATCCTTATTTTTTTTCAATTTGAGCAGTTTTTGTTAGTTTGTTTGTTTTGTTTTGTTTTGGGCCACACCCTTTGATGTTCAGAGATTACTCCTAGCTATACCCTCAGAAGTTGCTTCTGGCTTGGAGGACCCATATGGGACACAGGGGGATTGAACCACAGTCCGTCCTCTGTTAGTGCATGCAAGGAAAACACCCTACTGCTTATGCCACCGCTCTGGCCCCAATTTGATCACAGTTTTAACATTTTCTAGTAAAAGATTTTAAATAATAATTTAAAATATCTATATAAATATTCTACTAATGATACACAAAGAGGACAAATAAAAACTACAATCATAAAAATAAATTAAATAGGTTATGCTTTAAGCAAAGTTCATCTAACATTGATTAAATGGATTCTGTTGACAGTTTTTCCACCAAATATTTTTCTTTAATTTACTTGCTATCCTTTTTCTGCTGTTTAGTTACATTCCTAGCTCATCTTGTTCATGGCAAAGCAGTGAATTGTGTCAGTGGGTAGATTTAGCCAGAAAAAAACCCAGGTTAAAAGTAAGTCAACAGTGGGCCTGGAATTATACCACAGTGGTAAGGCATTTACCTTACATTAGGCCCACCTGGGTTTGATATGTCATCTCATCGGTATCTGATCTTCAATCATGCCAGGATCAATTTTTGAATGCAGATTCAGTAGTAACCCCTGAGCACGATTGGGTATGGTCCATAAAATAAAATAAACAAAACTGTTAGTCAACTGCTTAAAATTTATTTTTAAAGGGCCAGAGAAATGACACAGCTGTAGGGCATTTGCTTTGCACGTGGCTGACCTAGGACGGATCAAGTTTCAATCCTCCAGTGTCCCATATGGTCCCCCAAGCCAACAGCAATTGCTGGGTGCATAGACAGGAGTAAATCATGAGTGTCACTGGGTTTGGCCCCAAAACCAAAAAAAAAAAAAAAAAAAAAATCTTGATTACCAGGCTCTTATTTCTTCCTGAGAAGCTTTTTATATATTAAACTGCTTGAGGAACCTGCCAAATTTTATTAAAAATAGACTACTTAGTTTGAAAAAATAATATTTTGTCTCTCAGTCAATTAGAAATGTCTTCTTTTTTTCTCTTTTTTTTGGGGGGGGTTTTGGGTTTTTGGGTCACACCCGGCAGTGCTCAAGGTTACTCCTGGCTCCATGCTCAGAAATTGCTCCTGGCAGGCACAGGGGACCATATGGGGCACCGGGATTCGAACCGATGACCTTTTGCATGAAAGGCAAATGCCTTACCTCCATGCTATCTCCGGGCCTCTTCTTTTTTTCTCATACCCTGGCATGAATTGTTTTAATAATATGCAACACTGTCTATATATAATTATTATTATTATTATTGCTTTGTTATAATTAGTTTCTTCATTCCATCAGAATTATAGTATTCATATTATGGGCCACTCTTCCCCCAAAAAGTGGCAATATGTTGGCCATCAGAATATTTCAAATGGATCTTCACAAGTGAAAATCAAGTAAATGGAAATAATAACATTAACAATTTATGTTTGCCTACCTGATAGACGTGAGATTTTGTTTCACAGGAAAAAACTACGTGGGAATAACACCATATTCAGAACTAGGTTTAGAAAATCTGCTTTGGACTATCACAAACAATATATAATATTTCACCAATATAAATATTTCTTTGAAAAATTTTATTAGCTTTTCATGTTTGTGAACAAGAAATAAAGCAAGCTCAAAGAATTAAATAGTAGGAACATAGAGAATCAATAACATAAAAGAATCAAAATACTTTATTACATATCTTCTTTTTAAATTTTACTTTATAAATAATAGATACAAGGTTGTTCATAGTACAAGTTTTTTTTCTAGAACACAAAGTTGTTCATAGTTCACTTTCAGTCATACACTGTACAACACCCTTTAGCAGTGAATATTTACCACAATCAGTATTCCAGGTTTTCCTCCCCTGCCTGCCTCTGGAACAGGCATTTTACCTCTCACTCTCTTGCTCTCTCTACCTCTATTTCTCTCTTTTCTTATCCTCTCCTTTGCCTCCCCCTCTAGTTCTCAGTATTTCTTCTCCAAATTTTTAGACACTGCACTGCAGTTTTCATTATTGTTATTGAAGCCCTATCAGGAGTCTTCCCTGAGCTCAGATCCCAGTGTAAGTCCAGAAAACCACTATGTGTGACCAAAAAATAGATCAAAATGAAATAAAGTAATAAGTGGTTGTAGTCCACTCTTGATCCTAACTTTAAAAAAAAATTAAAAATATCAACTTTCCTCCACTTGTTTTCACAGTATGGGTCTGACAAAGAACAATCAATAAAACATATATTGCAATTATATAGAAGCTTTATAAATATAGCTCAATATTTGTATAGCCTAGTTTTAAATAGTGTACACTAAGGCCCAAAAAGTTTGACTTGACAGAATTTATGGCCTAACTCATTAGTTCTAATTATTTCAATCTGAATTGTCATTTATAGATTGAAAACTTTATTCTCAATAAATTCTTCCCATCTTACAAATAGCTCTTCTGTTGTTTTAACTGAATGATATCAATGAACTTTATTCATACATCTGTTCTCAGGCACCTATGTTGTTTCCAGATTCTAGGTATTGTAATAAGTGCTTGAATATATGAGTGTTTAATACTTCTGCATTTTTTGTTCCCATAGCTATATTCCAGAGTTTATATTGCTGGATCACATGAAAGCTCTATAACTGGTTTTTGAGGAATACCCATATTTGTATTCCAAAATGTCTGACCAATCTACATCTCATCGACAGTGAAAAAGATTTCCTTTTCCTCCAAATCCATGCCAGTACTGCCTGATATTTTGCTTTTTTATGTATGCCTGTCTCTGTGCTGTGAGGTATCTATTGTTTTAATTTTCATATCCCTGATGATCAACGGTGTGAAGAAATTTTTCACGTGCCTTTTGACCATCTGTACATATATATTTTTTTGAGTAAATGTCTGTTCATTTCTAATCTCCATTTTGGATAGAGGTAGATACTTTTTCTTGCTGAGTTCATATGCCTTGAATATCTTAGATATTAACACCTTTTCAAGTAGGCATTTAATAGTTCATTCAATTCATGGTTAGTCTTTGTATCCTAGTCACATCTCCTTTGAGGGACATTAATATTGTGACTTCAATGTACTCCTGTTTGTTTATCTTTGATTCCAGTTGCTTGGCCAGTTGAGTTTTATCCTTAAAGATGCCTCTTGATACAATGTCATGGAATGTTCTGCCTGTTTTCTTTTATGTAACTTATGGTTTAGGTCTGATTTTAATGCCTTTAATTATGATTTTACTTTTGTGTAGAGCATTAAAAAGAGGTCAGAACTTAATCTTCTTTTTTGCATGTAATTAACTAAAAATAACTTCTTGATTGTTCTTCCATTTTGTGTTTTTGAAACCTTTATTGGAGACAAAATACTCATATACATGTGGTTCTGTGTCAGAATGTTCAACTCTATACAATTTATTAAGCCAGCTTTTATTCCACTACCATGCTTTTTTGTGACTACTACTTTATAATAGGTTGAAGTTTGGAAAGTGATGCATCCCATTCTTTTCCCCAAGGATTGTTTAGTTGTTTGGAATACCTTTCATATGAATTCAGAAGTGCTTGAAATATTTCTTTAAAAATTATGGCTATTCTTATAAGGATTGCATTAAATATGACCAGTGATTGGAACATATTGCCATTTTAATTATGTTAATTGTCCAAACCATGAGTAGGAAACGTGTTTCCATTTTCTTGTCGCCTTTATTTCTTGAAATACTGTTTTGCAGTTATCTCTATAGATATATCTCAACTCTTCTTAACTCTAAGGTACATGATTTCCTGAGACACTTTAATGAATAGGATTTAAAAATGTTTATTACTTCTTTTTAATTATTTCTAGATATAAAAGCCATAATTTTTGCATATTGATTTTGTAGCCTGTCACTTTAATACAGAAATCAATTGAATATAGAAGGTTGTTTTGAGTCTTTAGAATTTTCTAAATATAATATCATATCATCTACAAACAGCGAGGGCTTGACTTCTTTCTTGCCTATTTGGATGCCCTTGTTAACTTTCTTAACTAATTGCTAAGGCAAGTACTTCAAATACTATATTGAATAGAAGTTTCCAAAGTGGGCAACATTGTTTTGTGACAGGTCTTAGAAAAAAGACTTTTAGTTTTCCACCATGTAGTGTAATGTTTGCTATAAAGGGTTTTATTATATTGAGAAAATTTCTTTTAACTCCATATTTTTAGAGTTTTATCATAAAACTTTGTTGTGTATTACTTATCTTCTAATATAATAAAATATACTATAAGAGATTTTGTAACTTGTAAAGTTGATGTACATCAATAATATTGCGTAAATGAATATAATAGCTAATTACTAAGCATCACATATTATGCTATATATATATTTTAAATTTATTTATAGAATATAAATACAAATGAATCAAAATGATTATTTATTTCAGAACTTTTGCAGTAATTTGGAAAGACAATATAATGTAGGTGTCATACTGAATGCATATAGATTAAATAAAATAATAGTGATATATTTTTTAAAATCTTAACACGTTTATAATTACTTTTTACATTTACATTTTACAAGACATATTCAATAATTTGTAAAATAATGTCAATTTCATTTTTAAATTATTTTATGAATAAATATTTTAGTTATATTAAAATAACTAGCAAGAGGGCTTTGCATGCACAGGACCCTAATTAGATACTTAGCACTTCATTGTGCACCATTATATCTAGATGCAGGCTTCTCCCAACTTCCAGCATTATTGGGTATAGCTTTGGAGTTCCTACTACTGCCATATTAGCTTCCAAAATACCTGGCACTGTAGGACCAAAGCAGAATTTTATTTTAAGGCCATAGAATTCCCTGTGAATGTTTTCCAATCCACTCTAACAAGAATAAAAACAAATTAAGAATAAATCTATCACATTATCATAAAAATTGACGATGAGAAGAAAGACAAAGTACATGCAATAGGGAGCCGGGAGGTGGCGCAGGAGGTAAGGTGCCTGCTACCTTGCCTGCGCTAGCCAGGACGGACCACGGTTCGATCCCCCGGTTCCCATATGGTCCCCCGTGCCTGCCAGGAGCGACTTCTGAGCACATAGCCAGGAGAATCCCCTGAGCATCACTGGGTGTGGCCCCAAAACCAAAACCAAAAAAAAAAAAAAAAAAGTACATGCAATAAACACCTCTGCATACCACATTTTTTGTGTGATATCATGATTCCAAATACAATTTCAATGCCCTCTTTAGTATATTTCACTTTATGTATCATCAATAAACATAGTTTCACTGCTCTAAGTTTACATTGCATTTTGATGTATAATATAGCTTTTTGCAAACATGTTAAAATATTTTACGAAAAATTATTTTTGTGGTAATGAGTATGCTCAATGAACAATTTCTACTTTATTGCAAAAAATATAAAGAAAATTTATGTCTGTAAAAGTTGCATCATTTATAGTGATATATATTACCTATTACAAGTTTACAAGTGCCAGAATATACAGAAAAAATAGCAGCATGATTTCAACTAATTTTATTTAATGATTAATTTAAGTATAAATTAAAATATAGTATATAAGATAAAAAGCCATAGATGATCTCTTTACATTTTATCTAATGTAAAAACCTAAATCTAAATTTCAAACATCACTTATTATTAGTTGTTAAATTATAATTTAAATCTTTCTGAAAATTTTAAGGCACATTATATATATATATATATGTTCAATAACTTAATACTTATAAATAAATAAATGAGTATCAATACTTTATCATAAAATAAAATTTTTAAATAAATGTCATGATATAGTATCAAACTCTGTAACTGATTGCATATAGCATTATGTTTCTAAAAGTATTTTTCAATAACTACGCAAAGAACACCGAAAACTTTTTCCTGTATTTTTTTCTGAACAATATGAAGCAATTAAGAAATCTAAATAAAGAGGCCTTAATTTTAATAACCTAACATTGTAAGTATCTTAATTTTTTTATGAGGAAACTATAGTTGAAAGTGGTTTTCAGAAGATTATATTGGTAAAAAAATAGGTAAAAATTGATGAAGTCATTAAATTTTCAGAAGTTATAAATTATCCTGCAAAGCTTCACTGGCTGCAAATTAGCCTGTGCTGTAGCCCTCTGCTAACAATCTATAGATCATTTTATTATTCATGAATTTTAGTAATTTCAGGACACCACAGGTCATCTTATGCTCATTTATTTGCTAAACACCTTGTGCTAGTATGCCTATGCTGAAAAATTGCTACTATTTACTCCCTGTGAGACAAGCAAGCAACAAAGTGCCGATTTTGGCCCCAGACATCCAGTATGCCAGGCTGCACATACATCTTGCTGTCAGTGAAATAAATGAGCCCTTAAATTGGCTGCAAAGCTTTAAGAACTGAAATTTATATGTCTAGTTATCAAACAGAAAGTTCAGAACACCTGCCAATATGAAACATAATTGTGACAAACTGTTACATTTTACCTTTAACTTTTCAGTTTTAATATGGCAGCTTCATTATTAAAAAAAAAATCCACAAGCCTCCCAAGTCAGCAAATACAAAACAATTGTCACTCTTTTGTGAGCTAGCATTTGAGTGTGTGTATGTGTGAAAATGCATGTGTGTATGTAATAGTATTACCATTATAAACACTGAGTCATTCATCAGAAGGTGAATAACATATCAGAATATCCAAAGCATCAGAATTTATTTTGAGTAGAATATCAAATCCCAACTTTATTGTGTTTCTGGAGTTAGAACTCTTTATATGTTTGACTTAAAATTGTAACAATAGAGAGGGTAAAGAACCATCTAGATTAGTTATGAATCATTAGAAAGTTTCACATCTTGAAAGGTACTAAATAGCTTCAATTCTTTCACAGATAAGAAATATTTTGACTTCTGTGTAAGGGATGGTAAAACAATTTTGTCAATAAAATAACATTAATTGCCATCTCCATCAATAATAATAATATACTTTCATAATAATATATCAATAACAGCATCCATTAACTAAAATTATTAAAAATTTAAAACATTTTTGATGTGTCATAGTAAACCCTGAGACATTATGTTATAGTGTGATTCCTATATGTAAGTCTAATTTTAGTATTCACATATTGAAAGAATTTTCATAACACTCTAAAACCCTAAAACGCTAAAACAAGGAAAACCCCTTGTTTGTAAATAAGTTAAGACATCTTTAGTATATTTGTACTTTTCCAAACCTCATGATTCTGGTTTTTATATTATCATCTGTTATGTTACTCTTAATATTATCATGCCATTTGACAGATAACTGCATGCTATTCCAAACTATATGAATTACTGGATATTCTATGTCACATACACTATTGCATATTGTACCCAAACTTCAGAAGGAAATGATGGGTGACAACACAGTAATATCATATTCTGCTCAGAATTTTTTCTTGTTTGCTAAAAGAATTCTTTAAAAAAATGAAACTGCAGAACCTTTATAACTGCAATGATAGTATATATAACTCAAATTCATTTTCAAGTTACATATTTAATTTTAGCTTTCCTTGCTATTTGAAATGTTCAAACGAGAGATTTGTAAAATAAAGCAATAACTGTAAAACTACCATACCTATCAGTATAGCTCGCAAAAGAAGTCAAGGATTATATCTTACTCTCTTATGAATTCATTTTATGTGAAATTCTTAAGGAAGTAGAACAGATTTAATAGTTCCAAAGAAAGAACTATACTTTAAAAATGTATAATACTTTCAGATTGATTAATTTTTTTCTGATAACTTTCTTTCGGATGTTGGCTCTTAGATGGGTGATAACCAATCATTTGTCCTCTTGTTAGAGAAGGATGTGATTTGACTCTCATAGATTTTGCTAACTGATTTTCTAAGTAACTCTCTTCATTACATTTGTCATATAAGCTGATTCTGCAGCTGAGAAAAATACAAAATTGATCATTTTATATTCCAGCTTAACAGCTTTTTGTTCCATTTTCATTTCTGATATATACCATCTTGAATTTCAACTTGAAAATATACTGTTTCATGAACTTTTTGTTATTTTTAAACGATGATACAAATTCCTGATTTGTATCAACAATACAACATTAAATAAATTTTTGGGTTTTTTTTACTCTCAGGTTTCCATTTTTATCCTTCTATGTTAATTCCATTATTTTTTTTAATTTTTACTGCAAGCCAGTTAGCATACGATTCTTACAGTGATGATTATGATTAATATTTCTGAGGCATTTTCAATAAACACAGAATTTTGGTAATTTTAGGTATAAATTAATTTGAAGAAGCAAAGGTATCAGAGACCTTAAATATTACTTATGCCACTTAAATTTTCATGATAGATAATAATAAAAATATACACAACAATTTATATGTATGAACAAGCAGTTGTGCTAGGTATGGTCATATGAAGTAGACCTTTTTGGTGAATTGTACTGAAATACAGTCTTTAAAGTTCATGCTTTTTGACAGAGTCAAATTCAATCGAGTTTATATGAAAATGTATGAACTTTTATTCCTTGTTCCATTCATAGTAATTATAATTATAAAACGTTAATCATTTAAGAAGTGGGTTTTTGCAATGCTCATTTATCTTTCATTTACAGTATATGTGTTGTAGGGAAACAATATTTGTCTAGATTTCTTAATGCCATAAATCCTATTGAAACTTACAATAGCTGAAAATGTAACTGACATGATATCTGCTAAAATATAGGTATGAGAGATTTATCTGCTACTGATAAAAATAATAAAATAAACTTGCCTGACAATAAAGGGATTCAGTTGTAGAAAATGTAAAAGAATATCTAAAAAATATTATTGTGAAACTGAATGGGGTATTTTATGTAGTGCAGGGTAAAACTTTAAAACTGTAAAAATTTAAAACTGTACTCACAATTCACCACAAATTTATGTGTGTATGTAGCTGTCCTCTAAATACATTAGAGATTACATTTGACTGAACTAATACAACGGTTTGTTTTAAAATACGTATGCCCTTTAAAATCCTTATTGCTTCATATGATTAAAAAAAAACAGGAAACAATATTCTCTCCCTTTCTCCTTTCTTTGTCATTCTGTTTTCTTTTCTTCTTTCTTTCTCCATTCATTTCTTCCTTTCTTCCTTCCATCCTTCCCTTTATCCCTTCCTTCCTCTCTCCCTTCCCTCTTTACTTCCTTTTCTTTCTTTCTCTTTCTTTCTTTCTTTCTTTCTTTCTTTCTTTCTTTCTTTCTTTCTTTCCTTCTTTCTTTCTTTCTTTCTTTCTTTTTCTTCTTTCTTTTTCCTTCCTGCCTTCCTTCATTCTTTCTTCTTCCTTTCTTCTTTCCTTTCGTTCTTTCTTTCTCTTCCTTCCTTCTTTCTTTCTTTCTTTCTTCTTTTCTTCCTTCCTTTTTTCTCTTTCTTTTTTCTTCCTTCCTTCCTTCCTTCCTTCTTTCTCTCTTTCTTTTTTCTTCCTTTTTTCTTCCTTCCTTCCTTCCTTCTTTCTCTCTTTCTATTTTCTTCCTTCCTTCCTTCCTTCTTTCTCTCTTTCTATTTTCTTCCTTCCTTCCTTCCTTCCTTCCTTCCTTCCTTCCTTCCTTCCTTCCTTCCTTCCTTCCTTCCTTCCTTCCTTCCTTCCTTCCTTCTTTCTTTCTTTCTTTCTTTCTTCTTTTTTTCTTTCTTTGAGTATTTCTTTTCTTTCTTGTGTGTTCATGGCTTACTTCAATTATGTTCCCAGGAATGACTTTTGATTATGCTTAGAATACTGTATATATACTTGAGATGAAATCCTCATTGGGCACATGCAAGACATGCACACTGCCATCTGGACTATACTATCTCTGTAGCCCTAGTATTTTCACTTTTTCTTTGTGGGGCACACCAAATAATGCTCAGGGGTTATTTCTGGCTATGCATTCAGAAAACACTCCTGGCTTGAGGGACCTTATGGGACACTGGGAGATTGAAACACTATAATTATAGGTCAGTGCATGCAAGGCAAATGCCCTACCGCTTGTGCCACTGTTCCAGCCCAAGCATTTTCACTTTTAATAGTCAGGGTCAACTCATAAAATTTTTATTTATTTATTTATTTATTTATTTATTTATTTATTTTTGGTTTTTGGACCACGCCTGGTGATACTCAGGGGTTATTTCTGGCTATGCATTCAGAAATCGATTACTCCTGGCTTGGGAGACCATATGAAACACCGGGGGATTGAATTGAGCTCCATCCTAGGCTAGTGCATGCAAAGTAGACACCTTATGCCTGTGCCACCACTCTGACCCCTAAAAGTGTGTACTTAATATAATTAAAAACCCATGTACTATTCTTTTATGAAATAATATTCTACATTATCTCTCTGATCTCTCTCTTATCATTGAAATAATTTAAGATTATATTTATGTCAATATGGTTTATTTAAATGAAAATAATATAATAGTCTTTAAAATTATAGTCTTCCTTATCATCTCTTTAGTTAAAAATATATTCATATTAGCAATATAGTAAAATTTATTTTGATTATCTCTATATTGTTAAGCCACTAGTCCATATCAGAGCTAGTACACCTAATACAGTTGGTAAGAGGATTGTCTTCTATGTAGCCAATCTAGGTTTGTTCGCAGCATCCCATAAGACTCAACAAGTTTTGCCATAGGCAAAGTTCCTGAGTGCTAACCAAATGAAAAATAACCACCAATCATTTTTGAATATAACATATAAACCAAAAAAAAACCATAATAAAATAAAAACCACTGGTCTTATTAGATGTTCATTTAAGTTATTCCTATTACTTTTACAAAAAGGAATAACTAATGACTATCCTTATTTTTGTTTGAAGACTAAACTTAATAACCAAAGAAACTTTTGTAAAATATTAATACTTAGTTTGACAGCACATCACACATATTTTTTCAGATTATTTGGATGTATTCTTGCCTCTATGCCTAGTCTTCCCAATAAAGCACATTCACATAGTCATCCATGGTGATGCACACACACACATACACACACACACACACACACACACACACACACACCTTGACTTGACTTCCCTAGGTACAATTGAGTTGTACATTCTTATTCTTTTTGAAAATTGTACACAATTCATACCAGTGATTTTATTCCTCACTTTAGTTATGCTGGGATTTTTATAGAGAAAAAAAATGGTCATAATTTGAAAGAGGAAGCAAAAGAAGATTACATGTATTCAGTTTGTTTAGCACAAATAAGATATAAACATAATTACTGCTGCAGGTGGCTTCTGTCCCTCAGCACCAGTGGGATTTCAATGAATTCACTTCAGGGAGAGTGGGTTGCATGGGCGGCAAAATATAAAATATGAAATAATGAAACCACACACAAGTACGAGGGGTCAACATATCTTCTGACAGGAGTGTGACAAATTCAATCTTTAGGCAGGGGGCTTTATAAGGGGTAAATGTTTATAATCACAAAGCAAAGTTTAACAGTAAACAATACTTAACTACTGACTTGAGCTATAAGAATTCTAAGTTATAAAGGAAAAAGTCACAACTCAAGGCAGCTTACAAAGGTAAACTCACTTCAAATGCAAAATAAGGGATATTAAGAAGTAGGAAAAAAAATCTAGAAACCTGATACCCACCTATTTGAGCTCTATTGTTTTAGAGGTCAAGGAAGGGGCCAAATTCTCTATGGTGCAGTTTTCCATTTTCTGAGAAGGGTCAATAACCTAGAATCTATACTGTGGCTATGCCCTTGACCACCAGACACTGAAGCTGCAAGGACATACTTGAAAAAGAGAAAAAATGTTATCTTTGATATTGGTGCTAAATATTATCGAGAAAAAATTTGTCTTAGTAATCTTCGGTGCTGGGATTTCTGAAAAGAATTACATTGAGGCGATATTTTTGCCTGAGATTTTCCAAAGGATAGATAGCCTAATAATGACAGAAAATGTAATACAAAGCTTGGATTGATCTCTTTGGGAATTTCTCATGTATTCACGCAGAAGAAGAATCGCCCAGAGTGGGCCTTTTGAGGAACCCGGTGGGCGTTATTTCAGCTCTCCACACCAGGGAAATCTGGAATACATCTGGTGTACCTCCTGCGCTGGAGGATGTTTTTGCATGCCATGGCAATATGCAATACTTTTCCACTTATCTTCTTTCATATAAGTGCCCCATCTATGTTCCTAAATTAACATGAAAACTAATTAATTCTTACTTCACAGAGACTCTGTTATAAGCTAAAAAATTCTTCACAAAAGACATGAACAATTATTAAACACTGGCATACCCATCTATCAATTTCATATAAATTGAAAGTAATATCTTTGTATATCAATATATTAAAATTAGTTAATTTTGACTAGTTTATATTTAATTTATTTATTTATAAATTTATAAATATTTATTTATTATTTAGTTTATTTATTATTATATTATTTAATATAAACTAAAATAATTTAATATGTTATTAAATAATATTTAACTATTTATATGTAAATAATTTATATTTATAAATATAAATTATTTTAAGCAATTCAATATGTGACAATGACAAAAGTCTTAAATGCACCCACCTACTTACAGTTAAATATTAACAGAATAACAGAAATATATTTACTTCTAGACTTTATTTTAATGTACCTGTATGAAGTTAACAATTCATATCAAATATTGACTCATATGTCCTTAAAATAGTTGCATATCTACACATTTTTTATATCTACACATATTTTTTACAGACCAGGCAAAGGGCCTGGGTTGAGGTGTATTTGGGGTGCATTTACTGTACCTTCTCTTTCTATATAGTCAGTGTAAAGAACACAGCCTGTGGTAAGAATTGGGATGCCTTATCTTTCTTTCTTTTTTTTTTGATTTATGTAAAATACTTCACCAATGCAACTTATCTACACATTTTTAAATAGATAATTTTTCAATATTTTTAATGTTTAAAAACACAATTTGATCTTGTCTTTGTTATTATTTTTCTAAACCTACATATCTTTTTTTTTTTTTGGTTCACCCTAATAAAATATACTTCAGTATACAAAATTAGCTTTATTTGTTATTTTGTTAGTGTATCTTCAGGGTGTTGCTGTTAGTTCATCTATAAGGGGTGACAATCCCCTCCTCCATAATGACCAAAAGATTGGGACATAAAATCCTGTAATGATCAACTGTCCAGGTCTAAAAGGAGAAGCATGGCAGTTGGCAGTTTGTAGTTGGCTCAGAAAAATACCGGGGCAGGGAGAAATCTACAGGCCTAGAGCCAGGGGCCCTGGCCAGGCCTGACCTAATAAGCAGCACAAGAAGCATCAGCCAGATGCACCTTGCTTTGCCTCTCTCTCTCTCTCTCTCTCTCTCTCTCTCTCTCTCTCTCTCTTCTGTCTGTCTGTCTGTCTCTGTCTTCAATTCCACCCCCCCACCCCAAACTTCAGGTGTTGCATTGCTTTAAAAGGAAACATTGTCTCTTGTTTCTGTTCTATATACTTGACAACCTTCCATGGGACCTGGCTGTATTGTGTTTTTAATTGTAATATGGTAGAACTTTTGCATGTCTCCAAACAAGAGCTAAACATTTTTTTAGATTTGTTGTCTGGAATGTTTTTCATGCATACATTACATTATCTTAGTGTTTAAGTTACTCTTCTGAATAATAATTTGATCATGTGAAGTAGACCATTAGAATTTATTTTAAAGAATAAGGGATCAAAAATAAATATATTTTATGTGTATATTGATAAAATTATAACTTTATTTGAAATGCTAGAGGCCAAACTTTGGATCTCAAACTTTAAATAAAGTACTACTGATAATATTTAATATGTTTTATTGTATATTTAAACAGTAAAAATAAAAATATTGTTTCATTCATTCATTCATTTATTTATTTTAGTGTATGGGCCACATCCAGCAATAATCAGGGGTTACTCTGAGCTCTGACATCAGGAATTACTCCTTGTATACTCAGGGACAATATATTATGCCAAAAATCAAACTCAGATGGACTCATATGCAAGGCATAAATTCTATCCTTTGTAATATCTCTCCAGACCCTCTTATTTTATCCTTGTATTTTACTACATTAAGCACTATGATGAATTACATTAATTGTGGTGTTTTGATGATTCAGGAAGCAATAATTTGAATAAAATTATGGGGCTGGCATGGTGGCACTAGAGGTTAGATGTCTGCCTTGCCAGTGCTAGCCTAAGATGAACCTCGGTTCGTTCCCCCGGCATCCCATATGGTCCCCCAAGCCAGGAGTGACTTCTGAGCGCATAGCCAGGAGTAACCCCTGAGCGTTACCGGGTGTGGCCTAAAAACCAAAAAAAAAAAAAATTAGAATACCAGCAAGAAGTGAAAACAATCAATGTTTCATTGAAATTCCTCCTTTGTTTTATTGTTATGGTATTATAACTGGAATGTTGGCATGTAGCAGGGCTTTTATTTCTTCACTGAATTGTTATGGGTCTTTTACCTATCTGTTCACAAAAAAATAAATGATCTAAACACAATTTAGTGGCTAGTCCTGAAAACATTAGCTTACATATTCTTCAACATTGTCTCTTGTCTACAAATATAAAGTAGATGATGAGCTATCTAGCTTTTCCATTACAGAGTAAGATGAAAATCTATAAAGAGGTATACTATTGTTTATATCTTGTTTACAAAAATAAACGCATGAAAAAGAGCTTGTTTAGCTATCTAAATCTCTTAATTTGTATTGCTACAACAAAACCCAATTTAATCCAAATATTTTTTGCCACGATTTATTGAAAACTCTGCTATAGCCCCTAAGAAACTACAAGGATTAAAAAATATTGCATATAGAAACTGCATTAATATAAAAATATAACTGTTTTACAGTAGTTTTCTATGCACAGTTTTTTAAATCGAATAAATCCATTAGGAACATTGATCATTTCTATAAGCACTATTTATCCATTCTTAATCTCTGCAGAGCAATAAAACCCCTCATACTTTGTTCCATAAAGGACTTTCTTTTAATCATATTAAACTTTTTTGATGAGATGTTTAAGTGTGTTCAACGTGAAGTTCAGTACATTGTGCTATAAATATATCCTATTCAAGAACTTCAATGTATTTTTTTATTTAAGTTATACCCTGTTACCAACTGTTTTTCTTTGCTTTTAGTTCAATCAAACAATAGTCCATTTTAGAGGAAACATCACATCACATCAAAAATAAAGTTTAAATCTTGAGTTTCAGACTCTCAACTTTTATTCTTAGACAAGTTATTTTACTTCTCATTGAAACAGGTATTGTTATGACACAAGGATATATTGACTCTGGATATTGATTACTATCTAATGTATAAATCTGTAAGCAGAGTGGCAGGCACATAGCAAACTTAAAATTATTTATTAAACATTCATATTTATTTACAAAAATCACAGAATTTTTGTCAGTCTTTTAATACAATAAATGTTAAGAATTTTTCGTATGTCTTCTATTAAACATTCCAATACTGTTATTAGTCAGCTCAGGATGTTATAATGAAATTAAATATTGTTATTGGGTGATTTGGCAAAATAAATATATATTAGATATCTTTAAATACAGAAAGAAGACTAATATCTGGATACTTTAGGAATGTGGTTTAATTATCAAACTTTATTTCAGTCTCTATGAAATGTGCCTCATTAGGTTTTATAAAATTGTGAAGTAAAGCAAATAACTTGCATAAATTGCTTTAACTAGAGATAATCCCTGGCATGTGCGTTGGCACGGATTTTATTTTATAAATGAATATTTAAATGAACTAATGTTTGCTTCTAAAATCCATTTTTCAGTTTTATTTATTCATGAATCACATAGGATCATGTTGAAGAATTAGAGTCCATGATTTATTCTTTAATTTTCATTAATATTCAAGTTAGAAAACTTGTCAATTTACTTAATGTGTTTAAAAAATCAGTATATTTTCATGTTAAAGTGAATATCAAACCCATTTATGAAACTTAAGATATTAAATAAAATATTTCTGTAAGTTTTAGATGTACCACACACTATTTTTATTTGCAACTAAGTTTAAATTATTGAAGGTTGAATAGATGGAAAAAATAAACAAATTGCGGTGTTTCATAATTGAATAAATATAAGATGCCTTTTTTCCCAATTACCTAATTTTAATTTAATATTTCAAATAACATATTAGCCGTTTCTTTTAAATTAGCCATTTTCTAAGCATTTTATTAATACATTATTATTTCATATATTTTAATAATATTTGCATTTATATGACTGACTTAGTTAACACCTAGAGGTACATCTCTAGAGCAATTCCAAAATAATGATTGACTCAGAAGTTAAAAGAAATATACAGAAGCAATGGAAAATGTCATATCACAATAGCAACATCAGCATAAATCTCTTTGCACTACAATAGAAAGTACAGTTACACTCTTTGTTTCTGAAATAGAATACTTTAATATCTCACAACTGGAAGTTAAGATAAGTATAATTTATCCTGCTTATCTTACTTGTTCTGATGACCTCCAAGTTATTGGATTCAGAAATATGATACACTATGTAGAGTGAGCTAATAAAACACAATCTGTAATTTTCCAAAATCTAGTGATCATATATATTCACTTGACAATACATGTAGCCCAAAAATCTTAATTATGAACTACTCAATGACCTCATAATTGCATTTGTATAGTGTCTTATCTAAAACTTTAATCCTCTGGGTGCTATTATCTCACTAACAGCAGTTCCAACTGTAATTTTCTCACTCTTGATCTTGTCTCATCCATATGTTTCAGTGTAACAAATACTGTGTTTTTATTGTATTTGTTTGACCCCATGACCTTTGTAAAATTTGCCTATCTAATTTGCTTATACATGAGAATTATATGGGTTCATAAAATGCCATCAGGTATAAAAAATATCTTAGCAGTTTACAACCCACGGGGTTTATAAATTTCATTGTAATGAGTTGTGCTTACATTTTGAGCTATATTAAGATAATCCAATGAGAATGTATTGTTTTATGTTTGTTTAGTTTGCTTGTCGTGGTTTCTTTAGACATCCTCTGCTTTTGGGTGTATCCTGGCTCTGTGCTCAAGATTAATTGATGCCTATACTCTTGAGACCTGTTCTCTGTTTTTAAACATCTCAGAAGCAACAATTTTGTATATATCATAAATGCAGAAACATACTGAAAATGACAGGTTCTACTTTAATATTAAGTTTTCCATTATTTTTTATTTCCATAATCAATATGCTGCTACATGGTTATTTCAAATTCTAATTATTACTCACTTTCAAGCTCAGTATACACTTTTAAAGGGAAGGGACGTTTGCAAGGAATATTTATAGGCCAAATCCATTTTCAATATATTTAAGAAGCAAGTTGGTTAAATTAATGATTAGTAATATGATGTTCCTCTGCTCATCAGGGATGGAAGTCAATGAGGTCATAATGTTGTTTTGAAGCAATAGTGTTGAATGAAGTAAAAGAAGAGTCAATTTGAAGAGGGGAACATCAGCTCTTTGAACTACTTCCCTGTCTCCTTATTTAAAAATACCCTAATAATTTAAGAAAAATGTATCATAAATAACAAAATCTCTGGACTTTGCATTTCTTAAACAATTTTCTTTATACCATAGCTGAATACTTGACACTTTAGTGGTATGAAGAACTTATATCCTGAGCTTATTAAAAATGAATAGTATAATATTTCTTCACAGATAGCTAACTCAATGTTGTAGAAGAGCTGATTTTCCAATTAATACAACTGAAATATATTTTAAAGTCATGGATATGGGACTAGAGTAATAGCATAGCAGTAGGACATTTGCCTTGCACACAGCTCACCCAGGACAGACCTGGGTTTGATCCCTGGCATTCCATATGATCCTCCAAGCCAGAAAAGATTTCTGGCACAGAACCATGTTTAACCCCTGAGCGTCACCAGGTGTGGCCCCAAAACAAAACAAAATAAGACAAAACCACCAATATATATATATATATATATATATATATATATATATATATATATATATATATATACATATATATGATACGACCATTTATATAGTATGATTATATATTTGTAATCTGTTAAGTATATGAAACTTATTGATACGTACATATAAATTACTTTAAATATCTCAAACCTTATATATCTGTTGTCCATAGAAAATAAATATTATACCATGCTCATTAAATCACATTTAAACTTGGAAAAAGAATAAATTTTAATCAAGAATATATTGTTCTATACTTTTTGAATGCCATTATTAATTTACAGAATATATGGGTAACAAGTAAAACTATATTAAGTAAAAAGAAAAATAAAATAATTACAAAACCTGGCTATTGTAAATAGCGCTGCAATGAATATAGAGTTGAGGAAAGCATTTTTTTCATTGCGATTTTGTGATCCTAGGGTATATTCCTAGGAGTGGTACAATGAATATGGCTGTGAGGAAGGCATTTTTGCATTGTGATTTTGTGTTCCTAGGGTATATTCCTAGGAGTGGTATAACTGAATCATATGGGAGCTCAATTTCTAGTCTCTTTAGGAATTTCCATATTGTTTGTTTTTCATAAAGACTGGATAAGACAGCATTCTCACCAGCACTGAATGAGAGTTCTTTTATCTCCATATTGTCACCAGCACTTATTGTTTTTGTTCTTTGTGATGTGT
Organism: Crocidura indochinensis; assembly: GCA_004027635.1. Lineage (NCBI taxonomy): Eukaryota > Metazoa > Chordata > Mammalia > Eulipotyphla > Soricidae > Crocidura > Crocidura indochinensis. Next base: position 42,979 of record PVKC010001412.1, read on the forward strand.
GCCAGTCTCTGGCTCTCTATGTGAAGCTTACTACATAGTGTGGTGTGTTTGGATGGATAACTATACTATCATGAGAATATTAATGAGTGAGAGAAGTAGAATTCCTGTCTTGAATATAGATAGGGAAGTGGTGGAGAAGGAGGGAGATAGGGGGGGCATTGGTGAGATTGCACAGGCAAAGGGCAGTATTCTTTTTATGACTGAAACCCAATTACACTCATGTATGTAATCATGTTGCTTAAATAAAAATAAACAGTAACCTTGAGCACATCAATTTTCATACAATCCATTTTCAACTTTCAGAAAACAAAATAAAAAATAATTACAGAGCAGCATGGCATGATAAAACTTAAGCAAAGTTAGAAATAGTACTATACATAAAATATATACTTACATCACACAGGAATGTCTATATTTTGTAAAAATTCCACTCATGACACTGAAGGTGAGACTTAGGTAAGTCTCAGAAACAATAGTTCCTAGCAGAACTTTGTTTATGGCCTCCAGAAGTGAAACTGAGATTTTCACAGGTTGATCAAGCCTCCTGAATCCCTTATAAAGGTTCACATCTCTAATACTTTCACAAAAATAATTTGCTTTGTTAACCATGGAATAACAAGTTTTATATGTACTTGAAAATAAGATCTAAAAAATTGTACCTTCATATTCATGAGATTTACCTCCTTCAAGTGAGAAGCAGAATAAGATGCAGGAAAATTACTACAATGCATTTTATATATTTGAATTTGGGTTAACATCCAGGAGTGCTAAGGCTTACTCCTGGCTCTGAACTGGGAGATCACTTTGGGGATCAGGGTACCAAATTGGGTATCAGGAATAGACCTTGGATCATCTATTTTCAGGACCAACACTTTATTTACTATACACTATCTCCATTCCATATCTTTTATATGCTATACTGCAGTTTTTATCAGTGATAAAAACAGTGATTCAGGTACACTGAAAAGTGTAGCAACATTAAATCATAGATTATTGGAGGTATGGTGGCACTCGATTGACAAGAATGCACTGAACAAAGGTAGAAATAAGTTAAATAAACTTGTCTATGTCTGAAACATTTTGTGTGAAACGAAAAGTTCACTACAATCCCCAACACAATACATTATTGGACATAGGCTCTATTATCAAAGAGATGAGGTAGTGTGTAGTGACCATGAAAAGACAGAGAAAAGGCAAGTAAAGAAGAAATACATGCCATTTTATACACATTTTCTATTTGAAAATATATCTGCCTGCTCCACTATATTGGTTATACATTCTAATAATTGAAAATTTAAGTTAAACAAATGAAGGTGGGGAATAAATAATAAAAATAAAATAATAATATCAATGTGACAATAAGATTATTCTCAAAAATTATAACATAAGATGAACTGTGTCTTGATAAATTCAGAATAGATGACAATTGAAAAATTCTGTTCTCCTTATTCAGATATCAAGTAATAGAACTTCATTTTGTAGTGACAAAATGGGATGCTACAATAAGGTAGCACTTTTAAGTGCCATTTGAAAGAAATCTATTCTAGGCAGGGCACTAATAACCCACAGCCCATAGCTGGTAGCTGAAGTTAGGATGTTGCACTTTTTTTTTTCAAATCCAAATCTTTAATCCCTCGTAGTAGTTATAAAAGAAAGAGCAATTGGATTCTTTGGCTTTGTGAAAGTGAAAGCCCCATATCCTTTTATTTAGTAACGAGTGGCTCATCACATTTGATCTGTTGAACTATAAAAGAATAAGACTTCAATATGAACATCATACAGAGCCCTCACCATTCATTCTTTTGTTCCGCGTACCACTGCTTTCAGTTCTTAAAAGCACTTCTTTCACATCATTTTCTGAAGTTGGTGGCTTTACTGAAAACGTTTTCTAACTGTTCCGAAATTTTGCAACTACTGTAAATCAGAAGACAGTTAAACAGTAGAAAACTCTAAAGAGTATCTTTGCTTTTATTTTTCTTACAAATATCTAGTACAGAAGAGAAAATAACAATAAAACACAGTATATTCACCAAGCCTTTGTATCACTGTTTTATATTCAATATACAATTTATAATTATCTCTTAGATTTATAATTGGCTATATTAGCTCCATAAAACAAAAATTTCTTAATGTAGTTGAATATTTGAAGCTTTATGCATTTAGTGTGTATGCATATAGGACTAATCTGATGTCTTGAATTATTTTCCTTTTCATCATAGTATTGTTGAGGAAAGAAAAAGCCCACATTTAGAAAAAAAGCCTTTGTTGCTCTGATATCTGAATTTGCTTTTAGGGCTATTGTTGAAGGACAAACATACTTTCTATGATTAATATTTGCATGTTATCTTTTAATATTTATTTCCAAAAATTTTGATCAATTTATGTTATATTTATAATAATATTATTTTGTGGAAGGTAGTCCATGTTAAATGTTTACTTTTACTCTACCTTCATTTTTCTTTTAGTTTTTATGTTTAGAAAATATATAAATTCTAGAATTTGAGGCTAGTATATATTTTTTTTCTTTTTACTTTTAGTTTATTGTCTTTGTTTGTTTTTGTTTAGAGGCCACACCTGGTGATGCTCAGGGATTACTCCTGGTTTTTTGTTCAGAAATCACTCCTGGCTTGTGGAATCGAACCATGGTCTATCCTAGGTTAGGACATGAAAGGCAAACATCCTACTGCCTATGTCACCGCTCCAGCTCCTGTCTTTGTCTTTTTTTCCTTTTGTGTCTTATTTTCTGCTTTTATTAATCTAACACCTGTCAGTTAACAAGAAATCATGGTAACAAACAACATTGAAACATGTGTGTGTGTGTGTGTGTGTGTGGCTTAAATACAGCAGATATTTGCACATAGCATCTCTTGATTACTAAATTTATCTATCGACATGGCTTAGGTAGTTTGAGAGAAGCTTAAAGTGCTGCTTCTACTGTTTCAATCCACAGCTACAAGACAAAGATGTCTCAAGAATACGCCTGATGGATTCTGATTTAGTCCTATTTAAATGTTCTATTTAGTTATTATATTCTTTTTTATATAATTTTTATTTTGACCAAAGTGGCTTACGTATCTTTCACAGTAATATTTTAGGTATATATTAACAATGTGTCTTTTTTAACCTGTAAACTTATAGTCTATATAAACATGTGTTAATGTTCATTGTTCTGTTGTGTTTATTGTTTTTTGTTTGTTTTTGAGCCAAACCCAGCGGCCTTCAGGGGTTACTCCTGACTCTCTGTCTAGAAATTGCTCCTGGCAGGCTCGGGAGATCATACCGGATTTCGGGGTTCAAACTACTGTTGGTCCTGAATTAGCCACTTGCAAGGCAAACACCCTACCACTGTGCTTTCTATCTGGCCCTGTGTTTATTGTTTTAACTTAATTGTTAGATAATAAAAATTAGAAACCACAGTAACAAAACTTACACATAGATGCCCTAATATACATAATTTATTATTTATTGTTTTATTGCTTTAAGTGTTGTACAGAAAAGCTTTATTTGTAATTAAACCTCTTGTTCCAATTTTATTTTATTATAGATTTTGTCACATTTTGGACCTTTGATGTTAAGTATTTTTTTCCTATTTTTACCTATTTTTTCTTAAATTTTATGTTGATTAAACTTGTAACAAGGTTTTCTGTTTCCCTCATTTTCTTTTAATATATGAAGCTAGGTCAATATAAGTTTAATGATGTGAAAACTATGTATTTTAAAATATAGAGTCATACATTTGTTACATATATTAAAAGCCAAGAACAAACTTCAATTCAGTTTTAAAATGTAAGAGTTTTTCAACTAAAATCTGGAAAAAGAGATTCTCTCTAAATCTACTGAAAAAAAAAACACAAAGTATTAGTTAGAGACACTAGGGAAAACAAGTAAAAAATGTTAAAAAAGACTAAATTATTTTGTTTGATAGATATAATTTGTACATATTTTAATTCTGAAGACCACCTAATAAATAGATTGGATATATCTGTAGTATTCAAGTCAATGTAAAAAAAATGGGCTTATTGTAAAAAAAAAAAAAAAAGATGAATTTTCAGAATATCTGCCAGTTATCAACCCCCACACAAAAAATGCTGCCATTTCATGAATCGTAAAAACCATACCGATTAAAATTGCAACATGACACCCATCACCTCCTATGCATGATATTATGTAAAATATAAAAATGTAATCAATGCTGACAAGAATGTAGAAGAGAAAATTTCTTACATTTTTATTGACACTGTTATCCCTTCTCCAGTGCCATAAGTTAAAATCACCTGGATGCTCAACAACAGCTGAGAGGGGCCTTTGGTTGGTAAATAAGGTGTTGACTGCTGGGAGTGGGGGAGAGGCAGACAAAGTAGGATTCATGGAGGACAGCTAAAAGAGGCTGTATGAAAATCTTAGCTTAGAAGGCAGGTGAAGAAATACACATGGCTGTTATGGCTGTGGAATAATCTGGCTGATTCCTGAAATTTCATTTGAGTGCTGAGGATCATTTCTCTGCCATTACCCTGCAACCTTCAGGCCCACAGGTGAAGGGCTACAGGCGCCCGGTCAAGAAAGGCCTCAACCCCCCACGCTAGGATTCATATTTTATTTTTAAACAACAGACCTGTAAATACATAAAGGCACTATTGAAGACACAAATCTCTTAGACGTTAAAATAGAGCGAGGGGAATGGCTCATAATGGTAAAATGGACTTCCATGTGTAAGTCACTGATTTTGATCTTCGGCACTCTTTATCTACACATATACACTTCCTCAGAAATTGCAAAGACCTTTTTTTTGGGGGGGGTCACACTCGGCAGTGCTCAGGGGTTATTCCTGGCTTCATTCTCAGAAAATGCTCCTGGCAGGCACGGGGGACCATATGGGGCACCGGGATTCGAACCAATAACCTTTTGCATGAAAGGCAAACGCCTTACCTCCATGCTATGTTCCGGGCCCCAGAAATTGCAATGACCTTAATGGCTGAAACTTGTTGCTAGTTTTGGTTCCAGAGACAATTAACCAACAAATAAAAATAAATAAGATAAAAATATTGTAATCTCTCTTCTGTTTAGTATTCAAAAAGATTGTATTGACAACACAATGAGATTCCTGCATCTCTGATTCATTGATCATATATCCCAATAATCAATTTTGAAATAGCATAGTATAGGATAAATTAACTGATTAAATTTGTGCATAGAGTTCTGTAATTGTGTGTAGATACATACATATAGTCGATGGTTATTGAATCATAAAAGAGCAATTCTTTTTTTTTGTATCAGCATGGTTAATCTTGAATAATATTGTACTAAGCAGAGTAATCAGACACAGAATTATAAATAGCGTGTGCTTTTAGTTATCCTGGGTGTATTCAATAAAGTGAAATTCATAAAGCCAGAGAGAACAGTGGCTGCAAGGAGTTGGCATGAGGAAAATAAAAAAAATGTAATGATCAAAAATTAAAAGCTTTTAATTATGATAGCAGAGCTGGAAATCTAATACACAACATGGGGATTATAATTGCAATTTTGTGTTATATCCATGAAATTATGTAGTAAAGGCATCTTTAATTTTCTCAATACACACAAACACTATAACTATTTGAGGTGAGATATGATTTTAGGTGTTTTGGGTAATTTCTTTATGATATAGACAGATATTAAATTTCCTCATTAAGCACCAAGTTCAAGTTATATAACATAGATATGTACTACAGTATTTATTTTAAACACCACATCTCAATAAAGCTTAATATGCAGAACTAATAATAGTTAAAAATAATGGTCTTTTTTCTTTGTTTGTTTGGTGCCACACCTGGTAAGCTCCCTGCCTGCTATTCTATCATTTTGGTACCGGAGAAGAATGGTATTTGTAACGTACATAAAAAGTAAGTGCTGAAGGGAATAAAATGATATATACATTACCACTTACTTAGCAATACTGCAAACCACAGTATCAAAACTAAAAAAAAAAAAAAAAACCAAAGAACAGGATAGAGGAAAGAAGTAAAATATGCCACAGAGGTAGGCAGAGGAGGGTGGTGAGAGAAAAACTGGGGACAATGGTGACAGAAAATGAGCACTGCATGGCAAACCAAAGTGTCAAAAAGAAAATAAAAATAAGGATAATAATGAAAAGGAGAGAGAGAAAGAAGACAAATGTATGCTCCATAGACAGGAAAGGGGATGGAAATCAAGGGGTTAAGAGGAAAACTGGGTACATTGGTAGCAGGAATTGTGCACTCAATAAATGTGGGAAAGGTCTTAAAATTGGGAAAGGGTGGCCGAAGAGATAGCATGGAAGTTTAGGAGTTTGCCTTATATGCTGAAGGATGGTGGTTCAAATCCTGGCATTCCATATGGTCCCCCAAACCTGCCTGGCAGCGATTTCTGAGCATAGAACAAGGAGAGGCCCCTGAGCACTGCCGGGTGTGACCCAAAAACTAAAAAAAAGTGGAAAAGGTCATTTTATTTTGACACTAAAAAATTTAATAAGTGATCAAATATTTTATTTAGAAGGAAAATAAAATCTTAATTAAAAAACTAAACATAAATACAAAGTCCATTTTTTTCTCAAATAACAGCAACCTTGTCCAAAACATTTAAACAACACAGCCAAGGGTACTCCTAAATAATTCTTCATACTTATCTTCTCCCCAGCACCTTACCAACTGCCCAAGCTCTGTAATGTTACCTTTCAGATATCTTTTTTTTCCTTTGGTGTTACATAAAGTTTGTTAGAAGGGAATAAAAAACTTAAGATCATCAGCCTCTGACCCATTCCTTCTTGGAAGGCAACTGTGGAAAGAACTTTGCCCCCCACACTCTGGGGTTACAGAAGTTGAAGTTTGCTGGCCTGCAGGGTCAGCACAGGTAACCAAATATTAAAATAATTATTTTGTAAAATTTACTGAAAAATTTTATAATTTCATTAACCATTTCATTAGACCAAAGATATAAGATAAATTATGTTGTGTCAGTGTAGGGTGCAGCTTGGGCTAGGTGGGAATCCTGTAGAAGGACGATCACATGGTGGTGGATTTAATGTTGGAGAATATTGAAGGGCTGAAACAACTATATTAAAAAACAAATATGCAAATCAGTGTTTAAATAAAGTAGAAAAATATTTTGTTTGCAGAATCTTTTACTATTGGGAGAATTCAGAGAGCCCCAAACTTCCCTTTGAAAATTTTCAAATAAATGTGAGTAAAAAGTCACCCAAATATTTCATCCAAGTTTTTCATTAAAACATACTCCATAAAGGGAACATGAGTTAGAGACTTGCCTTCTTTAGAAGATTATAATAGAATTATATGCTATATTGTTTTTTATGCTTGGCTTTTATAAGGATTCAAATATGTTTCAAATAGTGTATGTTCTTCTAAATTGTATCAAATGAAAAAATAAAAATGCATTTCCATTTTAATATGTAGAAAAGCATTTTAATGTTACAAAATTGTGTTTAAAGACTATCAGTTGGCATGTATGAGCTATCACTGTTCTCTACTTTTTTAAAACAATTATTTAAACATATGGTAAATAAGTTTCTTCATGCTAGATTTTCTGTCATAGAATGTACACCATCCTTCAAAAGTGTATTTTTTGGACCAGAGTGGTGGCGCAGCATTAGGGCGTTTACCTTGCATGTGGCTAACCTAGGAAGGACAGTGGTTTGATCCCCCAGCGTCCCATATAGTCCCCCAAGCCAGGAGCGATTTCTGAGTGCATAGACAGGAGTAACCCCTGAGCATCACCAGATGTGGCCCAAAAACCAAAAAAAGAAAAAAGTCCTCCACTTTTCAATCCTCCAATGTTCAACACTTACCTCCCTTCTCTCTCTCTCTCTCTCTCTCT
>PVKC010001413.1:7410-50922 GCA_004027635.1 Crocidura indochinensis
AAAGAAAGAAAGAAAGAAAGAAAGAAAGAAAGAAAGAAAGAAAGAAAGAAAGAAAGAAAGAAAGAAAGAAAGAAAGAAAGAAAGAAAGAAAGAAAGAAAGAAAGGCAAATCACATTTATAAATCACATTTATGTATATCAGATAAACCTGAGACAGGGTGACAGCCCTCATCCCTGTGAGTCATCTCAATACTACAAAGAGCCATGACCCTGGGTTTCCAAAGACCTGTCACACAGCTCCGCTGAGCAGATGAGTCATAAGGAGCTGGGCCTGCTGGGACTGACATCTTCACACCACCTCCTGCCACCCCAGTCCCCAAAGCTCTCTCCGGAAGTTCTGTGATTGAATTAGTATACCAAAAACAGACCCTACTTGCTGTCCTATGGAAAGACAAAAAAAAAAAAAAAAACTTTAAAGATTCATTGTAACTACAAAGCAATTCTACTATAAGATTCCTACTTTTAAAAGTAAATTTTTTTTTCTCTACCAGAAAATGATCCAGATTCTCCACAGTCTCTGGTCTCAGCTTGGTACCATAACTGCCATAAATAAATTTCTTACGCACTAAAACCAGTTTTGCCCTTTTCTCAGGAGACTTTTGTAAAGCTCAACATAAATTCAGCTATCTCATATGATGCAATTGTGATTTAGGAAAAGCCAAGACCATCATCAATACACAGTTCCATCCTCCCACACCAACAGCCCAATCTAACTGCCGCCAAGTCCCTAAACCCTGAAACTCCCACCCACAAGCTGCCAAACCCTCTGGTTGCCCTATCACTGGCAGCTGCTACGATGCTCTGTCAGTAAAAGGTTTGTGAGAAACTGAAAAGTGTACAAAATCAAACAGAATGCAAAGACATTTTTACTGAATCCAGTACTTCGGGATTCTGGAATATGTAATGCTTAAGAATGAAGAGCAATATTGGGTTCCACAGTCCCATGCTGTGCTGTGCTTTTTTATGTATAGTCAGCTTCCAAAAAGACTACCTGCCTATCCCCCAAAAGAACTAGAGGTGACATTTGCAAATATTTCTAACTTGCCCCATGGGGGAGGAGGGGAGGTATTATAAAATATATGGCTCACTAAAGCCCAAACACTTCAATCAGAGCCTTGTATGTGACTTGGTCATTATTTTCACACTGAAGCAATGGGGGAATTAATATAAGTAAAGCCATTCCACTCTAAGAAGCAGCCATGTTCCACTGGCATTTCCTTGAGGGGTGGCCAGTGATGCTAGCTTGGTGACACAGTCTCATAGCGTTATCACAGTTGCAAGACAGTGACCACTGCCAGGCTGTTCCTAACTAAGGGCCTCACTAACTCTGGTAATTTTTGTTTCTTCTGGGAAGCAAGCCCTACCCCCTGAGCCTCACCTCTCGAGCAAAGGAAGGGGTCCAACTTTAACGTTTTTTGCTGTTTCTTGTAGGGCCACACCCGTGATGTGGGAGCGGTAGAAACCAACCCAACAGGGTTCAAGCCCAAGGTCTCATATGGCAAGGCATATGTTCTGTTCTGTTCTCTATTTTTTAAGTAACCACAAAATCATAAAGTTATTCGTGGCTGGGTATCAAGCCTACAATGTTTCAACACAGATCCCTTCACCAGAGTCCACTTCCCTCCATCAATGTTCCCCCACCCCTTTTGTCTCCCACCCATCAGTCTGCATGTCTAGGAGAGGCACCTTTTCTTAAGTATGTTTTCACACTGTGGTTTATAGTACTGTTGCTGATAGGGTTTCATAAGTAACACTTTTCCACCTTTCAGCAGTACTTCCTCCTCTCAATGAGCTTTCCTCCACCACAGACATTTCTCACCTCCCATCCTATCCTCCAGCCTCCTCAAAAGGGCTTGTTTCCATTGCCTTTGAGCATTCATTGTTGCACCACTATATCTTTTCATACTGAGCGTTCTGTTTAGGTTTCTCTCCCTCTGACTCACTTTATTCATCCTGTTACTCTCTAGGTCCCTCAATGTAGTATCAAATTTCTTGACTTTATCTGTTCTTATGGCTGAGTAGTATTCCATCATGTATATGTACTATAGTTCCTTTATCCAATCATCTATTCTTGGTCAGTTGGGTTGTTTACAGATTTTGGCTATCACGAGTAGTGCTACAAGAAACAATGCGTGCAAATGTATTTTCTCCTTTTTCGGATTTGGACCCTTGGGAGATTATATTTCAAGAATTGAAGTTGTTGGGTTAGATGGAAGCTTAATTCCTAGATTTTTTTTTTCAGGAATGTCCATATTGTTTTTTAGAAGGGCTGTATCTGTCAACATTCCCACCAACAATAAATGAGAACCCACTCTCTTCACATCCACACCAGCAATAATTGTTCTTCTTTTTGATGTGTGTCAGTCTCTGTGGCATGAGATAATAACTTATTGTTTTGATTTGCATCTCTCTGATGACTAGTGATGCAGAACAATTTCTATGTGCCTTTTGGCTATTTGTATTTGTTCCTTGAGAAAATGTAATTTTTGAGTGACATCTCTACCCTTGAGGTTCAGCTTTAAAAAATTAACCTTTCTCAGGCCGCTGAGAGAGTGAAATGATTAAAATCCAGATTTCATGAAACCTGGCCCTATGTTTGTTCCTTTTTTCTCTTCCCCAGCCTAATACAAATCTACTCTTCCCACATACTTTCTCTATTCCAGTCACACCTCTCTGCTACTACCCACATACTCCAAATTCCCAAAACTGCTTTCTGATTTCTTGAGCTGAAACTCTTCCGCAACTCTTAGTCCCTTCCAGTAGAGCAATAGCTTTAATAAAACCATATTCCCTAAGCTGAGCATCCTGTCATACCAATCCTGGTCTCTGGTTCAGACTTGGCTTCATCCTCCCCCACCAACATCTATACTTTGAATCCTGAGTCCCAGACCTCCCTCAGTTAATTCTTGCACAGAGGCCATGTTAATCTTCTCTGTATCGTTCCAATTTTAGTATTGTGCTGAGGCGAGCACAATCCCTCAGTTAATTCTTAATTAATATTGTGCATGGCAATATTATATCAACTTTCTATCATGTCTGTATTTTATTATGTTATATAAAATAACTTCAAGTTCATAAGTTACAAATAACACAAATCTACATTTTCACAGTTCTGTAGATCAGAAGTTCAACATGAGTCTCGCTAAACTTCAGTAAGGAGCACTCCCCTCTGAGAGTGTTGAATGAATTCATTGGATTGTTTTTCAGGCTTCTAGAAACTACCCCCATCACCCACACTACATCTTCAGAGACAACATACATAGTATATCTCCAATCATATGTCATTCTTCAATTACACATCCTGCTCCTGCTTTCCTTTCCTGCCTTCTTCTATATTTAAGGACCCTTGTGATCAATTGGACCTATCCAAGTAATATAGGACAACCCACGTACTGTTAAGGCCAGCTGACTATTTCACCTACGATCTTAATCCTCCTTGATATTGTAACCTAATAAATTTACAGGTTCTGGGAATGGGACATGAAATTCTCTAGGGTACAATTTATCTCTCCTTTCCCCTTCAGCATCTCTTCTTTTTTATTATTATTATTTTTCAGCATCTCTTCTTATCCCTTGCCACCCTTCACTCTGATCTAGAGATAATAAATTGGCCATCTCCCTAGCAGAAAATAATAGCTATCAATAACTCCTATATAGTCCAGTCCTGGCTGATAGCTCTGTGGCATGCTCAGAAGCAAGGGGTGTGTGTGTGTGTGTGTGTGTGTGTGTGTGTGTGTGTGTGTGTGTGTGTGTGTGTGTGATCCACTTTTTGCATGAACTAGAGCAGTCCAATGCCACCCTCAAGCAAAAAGAGCCCAGCTCTGAGACTTAGCCTTATCAAACTTTCAAGCTATCAAAATTTGTTTGTATCTATTAATCTTCATCAATATCTTATAGTAGTATTAGCCCAGTAGTATCACAGAAAATCTTATTTAGAAATATACCAACTTCAGTGATCATAAACAATAACACAGAAGATTCAACTAATACCAAACATACTCCATTAAATCCTTAGACACTGACTTTATTAATGCCATGGAGAGATATAATAGTCATTTCAAATTGACCTGTGCTGATCTAAAAATTTTGATAATTTCACTTGCCTTTGTGTTGTAAAAGCAATATGAAGGAAATTGGTGACTACATGGAAGCAGGCTATGGTAGAAGGTGGGCAATTAGGGACACTAGTGGAGGGAAGGTCACACTAGTGATAAGATTGATATTTGAACATTTATGCATAAAATAACTTTATTATGAACAACTTGGTAAATCACAATCTTATAATAAAAAGTAGAACAAAACAAATCCGAACACTGGAATGACCACCTGGTATGTGAACATCCTCCAAGTTCTAGTGGTCAGATGGGAATTCTCTTCTGGCTCTGGAAGGAACATAGACCAGACCACTCTATAGCACTCTGTCTACACAGAGATATAAAGGGCTGAGCCTGGAAATAAAGAGGAAAAAATGTTCAATGGGCACAGAACAGCCAGCACACACAGTGTTACAACTAAGGCAACTTTTGGAGCTGATCAACACAACATTTTCACACAGACAGGCCACACTGAATACAGTCCTGAGGGCCCCACAGGAGATTTTTTAGAAACAAGCCTTCACAATCAAAATCACAAAAAGATAATCACTGTCAGGCAAACCTACATTTTACTTTAGAAGGAAAAAAAGCCCCCACTGGACAAATGCTGGAACAGGTCATAGAGTCAGCATGGGAGAGTCATATTAACTGTCTTATAAAGATTTGCATGATAAAGATTTTTAAATTATTGAAGAGGAAGTTAATATGACGGAAAAGTAGACTCACATACCTTGATTGTATCTTACATAACTATAAGGTACAACAGAAAATTGATATCAGCATAGCATGTGTATATGGCTCTGTGATGTGAGGCTTACACTTGAAGACATGTAACTAGACAGATGTATATGTCTATATCCTCCACTCAAGCGGGAATCCTACGAAAATAGGAGGAGTTCTTCATGGAACTGACTGTTTATCTTCCACCAGGATGGATACTTAGAGAACTTGACAAGAACTGACACCAGCAACAAAACCACAGAGAACTTTCTTCAAGGCACACCTGCTAAAATGAGGAAATACTCTTGAGATAGTTTTTATATATCTTTCCTCAGTGAGCAGGAACTACCTTAAAACTTCAGATTCCAGTAATTTTTGAGGAGAATGAACAGCTGATTAAAGTCACGTCCCCTGGTTTCATGTCCCTCCTTCTCAGAAAAGACTCATGAAAACTCCTCTGAGGTGCCAAGCAAGTATTATGTTTGCCTTGCACGTGGTTTTCCCAGGTTCATACCCTATCATCCCAGATGCCCCTCCCAAGTCCTCCATCAATAATGTTAGTAATGATCCTTGAGCACTACCAGGTGCGTTACAAAAACAAAAACAAATAAAGAAGAAAGGAAACTCCTCTGAATTAGTCCTACAAAGTAACACTGAACATCAGGTCTGTCATGGGTCACAGAGATTTACTGGCTTGATCCAATCTATTCACCATAAAAAAAAAAAAAAATCAGACTTGTAGTCCAGGGCTAGCTCACTGAGTCATACAGCTAATTGATAGTTGGGCCAGAATTAGAATTTGGGTCTGCTAACTCATTAAACACAGTTTCTAAAAAAAAAAAATCATTACTTACCTTCAAATATCTGCTCCTGAAATCTCAATACAATTTTGAGAAAGGAAATAACATGCTGAGATGAGTAATAATCTGTAGAAGCAAGAGATTAGCAGAAAGTTACTAGAATAGAACAACAAAGTGCAATCACCACTTAGTTCAGATAGTCCCACTCATCTTCCCAAGCAACATGGGCTTGGGCCACATACATAAGACCCAACTTCCCTAATGTAAACTGCCTTTTGCCCAGATAACTGACAAACTGCCAGGATTAGGGTTAGTCACACACAAGAGGCTAAGGTACTAATGTCTTTGTTGGGAAAGGATGGTCTTTGTTCATCTTTGAACACCCAGGCAGCCTAATGATCACTGTCTTGGTTTAATTTATAATGAATGCAATATGTTCATAAATGACTCACAATTTAACTCTTTTTTTAATAAATTTTTATTGTGGTCAAAGTGAATTACAAATATTTCACAGTAATATTTAAGGTACACAGTGACAATGATGAATGAGGGGCATTCCCACCACCAGTGTTGTCCTCCCTCCAACCCTGTTCCCAGCATGCATCCCAGACCTCCCTCCTTTGTCCCTCACCCCAGCAATGTTAGTGTAACTGTTCTCCACTTGTACAGCTTGTTTTAGATTGGGTATTGATTCTGTTGTCATTGACTTTGGGTTTGGTGTTCAAGTCTGATCGTTTTTTATTTCCTTTAAATAATACAACACCTGAGTTTCTGCAGCCTCTTTCTCTTTAGATAAAGAAAATTCAACAGTTATATAAAGAAGCCTGAACTATCCATTCACCCCAGTCAAATGATTTTGGCCTATCTAACAATAATGCCATTTTTCAGGATAGATAAGTGCATAGAGTCAAATATTTTATCTTATAGAAATGAGGATTAGGAGAACCAGTAGGAAACTTGCCACAAAGAGCAGAGTCCAGTTAGACTAGAGAAGGATCTACTATGAAAGTGATAGTTGGAACTGATCACTCTGGACAAGAACTGTGTGCTCAAAGGGGATAAAGTGACATGCATGGCACCCCTTCATTAACAGTAGTGCAAACCACAGTGTCAAAAAAGAAAAGTGAGAATGTTTGTGAGAGAGAGAGAGAGAGAGAGACAGAGAGAGAGACAGAGAGAGAGACAGAGAGAGAGAAGTAAAATGCCTGCCCCAGAGGGGGAGAGTGGGTGGGAGAAAAGAGGGTATCAGCTAGGGTGAGAGGGAAACTGGGACACTGGTGGAAGGAAATGCATACTGGTGAAGGTTGTTTGACTGAAACTCAGTCATTAACAATTGGGGAGGGGGGAGGGTTCACTCCCAGCAGCACTCAGGGGTAACTCCTGGCTCTGTGCTCAGAAATCAGCCCTGGCAGGCATGGGGGACCATAGGATGCCGGAATTCAACAACCATCTGTTCTGGATCAGCAGTGTGCAAGACAAACGCTCTACCACTGTACTCTCTCCGACCTCAAGTCATTAACAATTTTATCTGTGAACAAGAAACCTATTATGAACAATCTTGTAATCATGGTGTTTAAATAAAAAGCAAAAAAAAAAAAAAGCTTTGTCTTAGAATGGAAAGAGAACTACTGACTGAGGAACAGATACAAAAAAGGTAAAGTAATGGGTGTAGAATATAAAAAATGGATTCAAGGAAAACTGAAACAAATCTTGGGCAAAGGCGTAATGGAATGGGGCCGGAGAGATAGCAAGGAGGTAAAGGCATTTGGCTTGCATGCAGAAGGTCGGTGGTTCAAATCCCAGCATCTCATATGGTCCCCGAGCCTGCCAGGAGCAATTTCTGAGAGCCCTGAGCGCTGCTGGGTGTGATCCAAAAACATACCAAAAAAAAAAAAAAAAAGATGTAATGGAAGAGCTGGAAGCAGAGAATGGAAAAGATTTGAGAAGGTAAAGACTTTAGCATTGTGAACATGAAGCAAAAATTCTCCAAAATGCCTTTTCTTTCTAAAATAATTAGTGCCCCCATGCTACTTTTTTTGTAATGAAGCATTTCCTCCTGATTTAAATGAATTTACAACCTCATGAAATGCTAATGTTATAGACACTATGATTATTTCCAAACGTTTTATTCTATTCCTGTGATCTGCCTATTTCTGAATGAATACACAGAACAAATGGTCACAGATTCACAGTTATTTTACTAACTTACAGATCATGTCTTTCTTAATTACCTCTTAAAGTACCTTTTCTTAGCTATCTTTGAAAGTTTTTATAATTTTATCTAAACTTCAGAATCCATTTTGTCAAGTCCCCAAAAGTTGTCACTGGATTGTGGTTAGAATTTAGAGCAATTTAGAGCAAATTTACATCTTCATAATTTTGAGTCTTTTCATCCAGAAATATGATGTTTCTGTGTATTCAATATTCTCTTATTCCTCAAAAAGCCTCGTCGCTTTCTTCAGCTGCCCTGTATATTTCTTCTGAAATTAATTCGAAGTCTTTTACAATTTTCATTACAATGTGAAAAAAAAACTTCAAGTTCATTTTCCAGATATTTTATATTGATTTCTAAGAATCTATAATAGGTGTAAATGTCTGTAAACTACATACTCGCTAATACAAATATGTATGTATGTACTGGACAAGCATGACTGCGATGCACTTAGGTGTATAAATGGGTGCACACATTCTAAGTAGCCTACAATTTTCACATTTGCTCTAAAATTTTCATTTGATTTTTTATATTCTGGGCAATAACAAATTTGATTCTTCTTCCCCAATATTAACACTAAATTTTTTCTCTAAAATAAGGAATCCCTATAGTAATGCTTTATAAATTAGCACCAGTAACAACATAGTTCTAATATTTCATCATTAAATATTCTTGTTTTACTTCTAGACATGTAATCATTAAATATTCTTAGTTTCTCAGGAAAAGCTTGTTAAGAAAATATCCTTAAGAACTCACTAGGAGTCTGAAATAATAGAGAGTAAATTGTATGTTCTTCTCTGATTTTCTTTTATCTCATATAATAATTACATTACTAGTTTTAATATTGAACTTTCCACAGATACCCGAAATACAGCCTGCATTATATGGTTATAGCATAATATGTCTAACATATTTTAAAAAATCCATTTTCTGGGATCTAGGGATGTAACTCAACAGTAAAGAACTGCCTTTCATATATGAGATCCTTGGTTCAATTCCTGGCACTGCAAAAAAAAAAAGGAAAGAAAATAATAAATTTTCTAATACTCCTATACATTATGTTCATCTAGTTTTTATGAAATTGATGATAATTTTGTGTATACATCAGCCTTGTTATGTGCAATTCAATAAATCTTGATAAATGGATATACCAAGTGGTCATCATCCTAATAAAGACATCAGAGATTTCCATTACTCTAGGGAAGTTTTAGTTTTATTTATTTTTTTCATTAATAATGGAAAGTACTTGTTAGAAAAATATGAAAAAAATTAAAAATAACTGTATAATTAGCTGTATG
The DNA here is from genome assembly GCA_004027635.1 of Crocidura indochinensis. Lineage (NCBI taxonomy): Eukaryota > Metazoa > Chordata > Mammalia > Eulipotyphla > Soricidae > Crocidura > Crocidura indochinensis. Next base: position 16,534 of record PVKC010001413.1, read on the forward strand.
TGAATTTTATCTTAATGTGTTACTCTGAAGATTAAAATTTATGCTTCAGGTATGATAAAAAAAAGGAATATAAACCTTTGTAGATGGTTAATCATAAGCATTAGCACATTTTTTATTAGTTTAATCATAGCAAGCATGGAACAGAATGAAAATGTTTCTGACAGTTTTTACAATATTTTGAAAATAACTTACTGAAAGCTACATTGTGAAGCTATTAAAAGTTGCTTTTAATAAAGATTTTCATATATAGAAAAAAATTTCCATTACACTACAAAGCCACAATATACCTCTATAAGCAACTCCTTACTTCATCAACATAAGTTTTGCTCCTTCTAGACTTTTACATAAATGAGTTTGATATGTATTATATTGTATATGGCTTCTTTCATGCAACATACTTTTGGGACTTGCCTCAGTTGCTGTATATATCAGTATTTCAGCCTTTTTCTTGCTGAGTAGTTTTCTTTTATATGGATCACAGCAAAACTTATTTTCTTATTGATGGACATGTGGATTTGTCCTAATTTGGAACTAGTATAAAGTTTCTGTGAATATATACACATATATGGATATATGTGTATGAATATATGTTCATACATATATGTTTGTACGTTTATATTATATTCATACATATATATACTGATACTTTTGTGGATATTTAAAAAGATTATCTTGAAGTAGAATTCTAGGCCACACCACAAGTTTATCATTAATATTAAGCCAGCAACTGGTTCCCATCTTCAACACCACCACCAAAGAATTGTCTATAATTTATATTTTAGCCATTCTAATAGATATGAATGGCATCTCATTGAAATTAAATGCTAATTTGTATTTTCCCCTGAAGATAATGGTATTGAGCAATTTTGGGTACTTATTGGATATTTATATAATCTACTTTCTCAAATCCATTTCCATTTTGTATAAATATAAAATACTTGTCTATTATGAGTGAGTAATGAAAGTATTCTACACACATGTCCTTTTCAAATACTTATACTTATTTTCTTCCTGTGTCTTCCTTTTTGCATTTTTGGTATGGGAACTTTAAATGGAAACTTTTTTAATTCCAATTAAAATTTTTTTCTTTCTGCTACGTAAGAAATGCTGTGCTATAAGAAATCTCTTCTTAGCTAAAGTTTGTTACGATATATTCATGTTTTCTTCTAGAAACTTAATTTTTATTTCATGCTAGAATCTAAAATCTACTCTTAAGGTTTTGGGGTTTTTTGTTTTTTTTTTTTTTGGTTGGTTGGTTGGTTGGTTTTTGGTTTTAGGGTCACACCCAGCTTATTCCCTGTTCTCAGTTCAGAAGTTGTTTCTGGTAAGCTCACAGGATCATATGAGGTAAGGTTAGTCACATGCAAGACAAGCGATTTATCCATTCATTGTATTATCATTCTAGTCTCCCTTTAAAGCATTTTTGTTGTGTTTTCTAACATAAATTTATTTTGTCAATTGTATTTTCCAATTTTTATGATCTATAAAAATAAAATTTAAGAAGCTTCTATATAGCAAAGTAAATTGTCAACAAAATGAAAAAACCTACTGTTTGAAAGAAAATATTTGTGAATCATATGACAAATAAAGTAATATCAAAAATGAACTCATACAGTTACCACAAAAATGCAAATTCAAAAATATTATTAGGATGTGGTGTGAACATATATTCTTCTAAAGAAGACATATATCAACAGGTACATAGAAAGATGTTCAATATTACTAATATTTGGGAGAATTTAAATTAAAACCACAATGTGGTATTACTTCCTGCGTATTAGACTTTCTCTTGTGAAAAAGGACAAGAAGTGGAGGCCAGAGCAATAGTAAAGCAGGGAGGAGGGCATTTGTCTTGCACACAGCTGATTCACGTTCAATCACTGGGTTCCCAAATGCTCCCAGGAGTCATTTTTATTTTGTTTTGTTTTGGTTTTGTTTTGTTTTTTGGTCACACCCGACAGTGCTCAAGGGTTACCCTGGCTCTACGCTCAGAAATTGCTCCTACCAGACTCAGGGGACCATATGGGACACTGGGATTTGAACCACCAACCTTCTGCATGTGAAGCAAACACCTAACCTCCAGGCTATCTCTCCGGCCCCAGGCATTTTTAAATGCAAAGAAAGGAGTAACCCTTGAACACCTCCAGGTGTGATCCAAACACCAAAAACAGAAAAAAAGTAAAAAAAAAAAAAAGGGGGGGGGGCTGAACGATAGTACAACAGTAGGACATTGCCTTGCACGCTTTCGCCCCAGGACGGACCCAGGCTCGATCCTGGCATCCCATATGTCTTCCCAGCCTGCCAGCAGTGATTTACAAGCGCAGAGGTAGGAGTGGTCAAAAAAAAAAAAAAGACAAGAAATAACAAGCGCCGGGCGGTGGCGCTGCAGGTAAGGTGCCTGCCTTACCTCGCTAGCCTTGGACGGACCACGGTTCGATCCCCCTGTTCCCATATGGTCCCCCATGCCTACCAGGAGCGACTTCTGAGCGCATAGCCAGGAGTAACCCCTGAGCGTCACTGGGTGGGGCCCCCCCCCAAAAAAAAAGAAATAACAAGCATCAACAAAAATCAAGAAAAACAGTAAACTTCTGTGTCTGTTGGTGAGTATATAAAAGAAAGAATGCAGTCACTATGAAAAACATAGAAGTCCCTCAAAAACTTAAAAACACACTATCATCTAGCAAGTCTACCTTGGATATGTGAAGAAAACAAAAATATTATTCTGCAATGTTTGTTTAAGCATTATTTATAATAGCAAAGATAGGGAAACGATCTAACTTGGTGTATGTGTATATATAAATATCATTCAATTATTTATACAATGACACCATCTTTACCATGTTTCTTCATACTTGAATTTGGTTTAATTAACACAATTTTTTTTTTTTTTTTTTTTTTTTTTTGGTTTTTGGGCTACTCCCGGCTTAGAAATCGCTCCTGGCAGGCACAAGGGACCAATTGGGACACCAGGATTCGAACCAACCACTGGATCGGCTGCTTGCAAGGCAAACACCACTGTGCTATCTCTCCGGCCCAATTAACACAAATATTGTTTGCATCAACTTATTAAAAAGGAAGCCTTACAAAGATTATGATTGGCTGAAACGGTGTCAAAAGGTACAACTTCCAGACATAAAATTATCGGGTTGTAATGGGAATAGTGTGGTGATTATAGTTGAAAATGATACTGTATTGTGTTTTTGGGGGTTTTTTGGTTTTGTTTTGTTTTGGTTTGGTTTGAGTTTCGGGTCACACACGGCAGCACTCAGGGGTTACTCCTGGCTCTACACTTAGAAATCACTCCTGGCAGGCTCAGGGTACCATACGGGATGCCAGGATTTCAACCACCGACCTGCAGCATGAAAGGCAAACACCCTACCTCTGTGTGTATTTTAAAGTTGCTGGAAGTGATCATAAATGTTCTCATGACAAGAAAATAAATGCAGGCCTTGAAAGCACTAACCTAGGACAGACCTAGGATGATCCCCTGGCATCCCATTTGGTCCTCCAAGCCAGGGGCTATTTCTGAGTGCATAGCCAGGAGTAGCTCCTGATCATCACTGGGTGTGGCCTGAAAACTAAAAAAAAAAAAAAAAAAAAAAAAAAAAAAAAAAAAGGAAAGAAAGAAAAGAAATGCAATTATTTCTGATGATGGAGTTTATTAAGGTGATCATTTTTGTTGCTGTTTTATTGTGGGCTATACCCAGCGGTGCACAGGACTTTCTCTTGGCTCTGTGTTCAGGGATCACTCTTGGCAGCTCTCACAGAACCATACAGGATGCAGGGGATGGAATCAGGGTCAACTGACTGAAAAGGGACCATATTGGCTGATAAGGATTGAACATGGCCAGCTATATGCAAGGCAAGCTCCCATCTACTGTACTCAACCCTATAGATGCTCTTTATCATGTTAAAAATATATTTCTGGGACCACAGCAAGAAGACACATTTGCCTTGCATGTGGCTGGTTCAGATTTGATCCCTAGCACCCTACCCACAATATTATCTCTCCAGCCTGGTAATGACTAGGTTTTGATATAAATAAGCATAAATCTCTATGTAGTATGACTGAAACTAACATAGAGCTATAAATTACTATATAAGTCAATTTTAGTCTTTTAATTTAAAAGATACAATTTTATTATTATCTTTATATGGTCTTTATGAATTCACTTACTAAATTTACTAAGACTGTTCTAAATTCCTATGGTCATTCTAAATCCATTTACTATTTCAAGTAAATGTTTTGTAGATTCCTTAAGATGTTCTATAAAATCACATCCAGGAGAAAGGATATTACTGCTTACTTTTTTGAGCTATTTAGCTTTAATTTTTGCTTATTGCCTCATTACAAAGACTAAGACCTTCATGTAGTGTTGAACAGAAATTATGAAATGGGCCAGTGAGACAATACAGTGAGTATGGTGTTTAACTTGCATGTAGACAACTTAACTTTGATCCCCAGAATTGAATATAGTTCCCCAAGCCCCTTCAGGAATGATCCCTGAGCAGAATTAGAGCAGGTCCTGAGCACCACTGTATAGGACCTCCGAAACAAACAAAAAGGCTTTTTTCCATATTAATTATGATGCTGCTTTGTATATGCTTTACTTATTGGGGTGGGGGGACATACCCAATTGTGCAGAGATTATTCTTAGCTCTGTCCTCACTTTAAGCAGGCTTGAGGGACCATAGAGGCTGATGAGGATTGAACATGGTTGGCTGCAGGCAAAGCAAGCATCTCATCTTCTGTACTCCAACTCTGTAGATGCTCTTTATCATGTTAAAAAATATAGGGCCAGAGTAAGAATACAGTGGGTAAGGTTCTTGTCTTGCTGTGGTTGATTCAGATTTGATCCACCTTATATGGTGGCCTTAGTTCATCATTAGCGGTCACTGAGCATAAAGTCAAGGCACCACCAGGTGCACTGCCAAATATAACACACACGCAAATTTTTTCTAGGCTCAAAAATATTTTGATAATCTGATTACATGTTTTGCATATAGAATGCCTGGATTCAATCACCATCACCACTGTGAGCGATCCGAGGGCACAGTCAAGAACAGTCTCTATGCACTGCCAAGCATGGCCCCCCAAACAAACAAAATTGTAACTATTCCTGACGTGATGGGTTAAAAATTACTGAATTGAGATGAGGGCTAGGAGGAGCAGTCAATGGTAAGAATCTTGCCAAAAATAGAGGGGAATGCAGTAAGGGCAGAGAAGGGACCACTATGATGGTGACAGTTGGAAATGATCATACTGGTTGCTGCAAGTAGATAAAGTGACATGCATGATACCCCTTCAGTAACAATACTGCAAATCACATCCAAAAGAAAAAAAAAAGGAAGGGAAGAAAAATGACTACCATAGAGGCAGATAGGGGAGAGGGCATGGAGTGGGGGGAAGGAAACTGGGGACACTGGTGCGAAATGTGACTAGTGATGGGTTTTGTACATTGTAAGCCTGAAACTCAATCATGAACAACTTTGTCATTGTGCATCTTATGGTAATTTATTTAAATAATTTTTGTTTTGGTTTGGTTTCTTGGGTCACACCCGGGAGCGCTCAGGGGTTACTCCTGGTTCTATGCTCAGAAATGGCTCCTGGCAGGCTCGGGGGACCATATGGGATGCCAGGATTCGAACCACCATCCTTCTGCATCTAAGGTGAATGCCTTACCGCTGTGCTATCTCTCTGGCCCTGATTTGAATAATTTATTTTTAAAAAGAAAAAAAGAATTACTGAACTAGATAAATGGAGAATTACATGTATTTTTCTATTATTACAATGTGAATATGCAAAAACGCTAATTTTGGGATTAAACAGCCTTGAATTCCTGGAAAAGACCACATGCTCATTAGGTATTCTTTTTCTATATTTTGGAATTAAAACTATTAATTTAATCAAGGATTTTAAGAAGGTTTTATTGGGACCACAAACAGCTGAGCTCAATGATCACTACTAGTAGGGTGCTGGGGAAAATCTGTAGTGTCAGGGATCAAATGGAGTTTGCGACATGCACGACAAGTGTCTTAATTTCTGTCTTTCCAGCTCATTAAAGATTTTTATTTCTATCTTAGTCTACTTGAGGTGTTAGAGCAGAATGCCACTGACAGGATGACTTTAAACAACAAACATTTATTTCTCATAGTTCTGGAGACTAGAAAGTCCAAGATCAAAGCCCTGGCAGATTCACTGAGGACAGTCCTCCCGCAGGCTGCAGACAACTGAACTCTCACTGCTGACCTCACAGGGTGGATGAGGACTAGAGGACTCTCTGGGGCCCCTTTATATGGTCACTAACCTCATTCATGAAGGTTAACCTCGTGACCCACTTTAATTGCCTCTGAAAAGTCACACTTTCTGATGCCATCTCATCCAGAGGGTTTCATCAAATCCATTTTAAAGGTACACACACTCACACACACCACACACACACACACACACACACACACACACACACACACACACACACATACATTCAGTCTACTGCAGTGTCTATATCATGTCTGTTTCATAAGGAAAATTTTTCTTTTTAAATGTTTTGGTCAGGTTTTAATATCTAAATAATGCTTATCTCACAAAATGGGTTAGGAGGTAATCCCACATGTTTTCTAGATTTCACTTTCATATTATTTGTTCTTTGATAGTTTTCATCAAAGAGGTTGTCTGGTCTCAACATTTTAGCATGGGAAAGTTTCTCATCATAGATTCAAAATGTTTTGTATAGGACTATTTGTATTTTTATTCCATCTTGCATTAAATTCAACTTAACATTAGCTTAGTGTTGGTTTTGATTTGGAGCTTAAGAGCTTTGTTTTCTTTTATTTTATTTTGCTTTGCTTTTGGTGCTGGCGGACAATCCCAGAGTCCCATACATGTGAGGCATGTGCTCTTATACTAAGCTAATCACCAGCTTGCAAAGTGCATTTTAAAGGAAACTAAAAACAGCTCATTTGCTCAACTTATTGGCACAAAATAGCATTCCTTCATTATTTGATAATGTCAGTATAATCTCCAGCAGTACATTCTTCTTTCATTCCAAATTCTATGATGCTGAGGCTTACGAGGGCTGTGCTGCCACAGGGACTGTGCTCAGCACTGGGTGGAGGTGCAGGGCAGACATCAATTGCACAGTCTCCTTTCTTGCTCTAGCACGGGGTTCTCCTGGGGCTCTTCCATATTTCTAAAGACTTTCCCTGGAAACCAGTAAAGAGGAAACAGTTGCCACAGCATCACTGTTTACATGAATTTGAGTTCTACTGATACTTAAAACTATGAAGAACCTAGAGCTATAGCTCTGATTTTATAGTCCTTTGGAACCTGACCAGTAAGAGATGTCATCTTATCAGAGTTGGTGGGAAAAAAAGTTCTTAGGGTAGTATGAAAGGACTTAGTGGGAGAATAACCAAGGGAGAAGGCTACTAGAATTTCAAGTATAATGTAAACCAGATATAAGAAAACTGAAAACCCAGAACATCAGTCTGCTGTCCACCAGGCTGGAAGTCTACCAAAGTCAGTGGGTTAAAACATTGCCTTGGTTTTCCTGAACATCTTCTACTTCACTCTGATTCTTTTCTCCTCGCCTCTTTCTGACTGACTGACAAGCAGTAAAGCCCATATAAATTAGAAATTGTGTTTATGGCCTTAAATCTTTGGACACTTCTCCATTGCAAAGCCATGAAAAAACAAGGAAATACAGAGAAGTAAGAATTATCTTGAACCCTGCCTTCTGCCAGAGGCTCCACACTTGTCAGGCAGTCCTTTGATTCCTTTTCCACTTTTGTTAACAAAACCAGGCACTGGGAGGTATCACTGGGAGAGAGGTCTTTTTCAGAGCACTTCAAGTGCTCTCAAAAAAATTTAGAGCAGCGGCTGGAGCAGTGGTGCAGAGTGGTAAGGCATCTGCCTTGCCGGCCCTAGCCTAGGACCAGACCGCAGTTTGAGCCCCCAGTGTTCCATATGGTCCCCCAAGCCAGTAGCGATTCAAAGCACATAGCTAGGAGTAACCCCTGAGCATCAATGGGTGTGGCAAAAAAAATGAGCAGAGAAAAAAAAAGAAAAAAATTTAGAGCAAAGTAATATGGTAATACTCATACACCACCTATAACTATCACTGGGTGTTAAATATATAATGCATCTTATCTTTGTTATTAAAAAACTATTATCAGTTACTACACAAGGGATAAACTGATAAGACGGTGAGAGAAAAAGAGAAAAGAATATTTAGTAGATGAAGAAACAATGCTAACTCGTGAGAAAAGGAAATGAAGACATTTTAAAAAAAGATTAATTGGTGGGTCCTTTATTACCAAAGATTTCGTGTGTTCTAGGATTTCTGGATCAGAAAATAATAAAAGATAATAGCTCTGCTGGATTCCTTGCTGACATGAATGACAGGGAGTGGGGCGTGAGTGTGCAGGCATGCGCATGTGTGTGTGTTTGTACGTGCGTGTGTGGGTGTGTGCGGTGGGTGTTGGAGAAGATGAGAGAGCATACGGAGACTACCTCAATTCCTGCCCAATAGAAGTGGGAGGATGGAATCACTGATGTTCCAGAAGCTAAGAAAGGAAAAATGTAAATTATTTTCTTTATGCATGTGGTTTGCACAACATCCCCCAACGTGAGATTCCCACTTGGATCCTAAAGTTGGAAAATTCTAGGGATTGTGGGGAAGAGGAACAGAGCAACCAGACTTGACGATGTACACTAGGTGTCAGCATGAGCAGACCAACTCCCATTGATATATCTTCATAAGATAGTCTTCAATTAGTAGTGTACATTATAAATCTGGAATTAATATCATTAGCAGAGATATATAGATATGACCCCCTTATATGTGGGCAGGGCAGCAACTATTTAGAAGAGTCACTAAGAATAATTCCTGACCCCAAATGGTATTTCCTATACAGACTGAAATTCTTTAATTTACTGCTTTGGAACCTATCTTTGATCATCTCACTATAAGCATAGAAGTCATTAATTATACAAGGCAACAATAATTAAAGATTCTGATAAGAATCTGATAAGACTGGTCCACTCAGCTTCACCACTCACTACTCATTGTTCATGGGCTGAAGTACATTTCTTAATAATAGTAAGAGTTATGTTTACTGAGCATATAAACATGTAACATCTGCAAAGACAAGCACTATACAAATATGACTCTCACAGCACCCTCTGAAGTATGAGAAGGAACTGTTCTTACAAACATAGATGAAGACACTTTAAGATCAGAAAATAGTTAAATGGGAGGAACTGGAATTTTAACTCTAAGGACTAGACTTACCTATAGTCCTTCACTAACACCTTCTCTTGGTCACTAGATCTACCCCAACTCAGACAGCAGGTCTGGGGAACAGAAAAAATACTGCTCATAGACTTTATAGAGTACAAAAAATATTCAACATTTCTTAATATTTTGGATAAGTCAATTCTTACATTTCATTTATTTATTTATTTATTTATTTATTTATTTATTTATTTAGGTTTTTGGGTCACACCCAGCAGTGCTCAGGGGCCACTCCTGGCTCCATGCTCAGAAATTGCTCCTGGCAGGCACGGGGGACCATATGGGGCACCGGGATTCGAACCGATGACCTTTTGCATGAAAGGCAAATGTCTTACCTCCATGCTATCTCCCGGGCCCTCTGGATAAGTCAATTCTTGAGAGAGAAAAAAATTCATTAGAGCAGTATCTAAAGATCTGGTTCCACTTTATGGAATATTAAACTCTGTGTTGATAAGTGAGTCTTGATTCCTACTGTCTAGAAACGCGAAGAATTCTAGCAGCTTACTTGTATTACAGACAATCTTTCAAGAAATTTTCCTATTGCTTTTAAAAACTCATGTGCCAAATTCAGTGCAAAAGCCCCATTACTATTCCACCTCTTCTTGCTGCGGGGTCATCTCCTGCTACTTTCCCAATCCACACTCCAGCTTGAGGTAGTTATTATTCCATCAGTCTTCCAAAGTGCCTTTCCTACCTGTTTCTCTTTCTTATCTGTTCAATTGAAATCTTTCCGAATTCCCCATCCTCTAGGAAATAGGCTTGTTGTTTCTTCTTTGTGTTTCCTTAGAATGCTACACACATGGTACATTTATTACAATTGAGATGGTTCTACTTAGCTGCCTCCTGCAGTATTCCATAAGCTTCTTGAGGATGGGCTATCTTAGTGGTCTCTGGTTCTCACTGCCAGGTCAATATATACATAGTGGACATCTTGAACATATTCAGAATAGAGAAACTGGGGTCCAGAGGATGGGATGATGGCCAAAAGGTCCTGCCCTCACCAGTGTGAAGCTGAGTTCAATCCTGGGTGCCCCCTACCCTGGCTCTATAAACAATTTCAGCTGCAAGGTCAAGCATGTGTGAGCACTGTCACCAAAATGTGACCCCTAGTGAGCATCCCAATTAAAGATATAAGAACCATCACTAGAAGTGCAATCCCTCAAACATGTGTGTAAGTCCAACTGAAAACATGATCTTCGGCAAGCCAGGGTAGCCGCATATTCAAGCATAACAAACATGTGTGACCCCAACCATAATACCAATGGCAGCAAAAGGAAGGGGATAAAAAAAAATAACCCAGCATCAACAATTTGCCACTATGTGGATGTCTATGGAGAGTACCTGGTGAAAGAACTTAAAGAGAATGAGAGATAGACAAACAGTTATCTCCCTCATATGTTGGATATAAATCTGAGCTTGGTCTACAAAATTGAGCTTATCATGGTTGGGGAAATGAGGTGGGGTGGAAAGTGATATTGAGGGTGGGGGATAGAGGTGGGCTGAATAGGTGGGACATTAAGAATAATGGAAGGAAGTGGACATTGGTGAGAGTTTGACATACATGTGTGTATGTATGCCATCCTATCAGGAACAGTATTGTAAGTCTCAGTACCTAAAATTTTAAAAATAATAAAACACATAAACAAAACAAAAAGAATGAACAATTTTATGATTATAGTTTTCTAATAAAGGCCTAAAAATTTGATGGAAGAGTGAGCACTGAAGGAAAGTCACAGGGTTCCACAGTGACTTCTTTGAGGAAGTGCTATCTAAAATGGCTATGGGAAGGTAGTTCTTGTATATATGAAGAAAACCACCATCAATAAATGGCTAGAGGAAATGCTCTAGAAAGAATGTTAGGGTATAATTTAAAAGGGCATAAGGAAATAGCATTTATAATTGTTTTATCACATAGTTGTATACAAAACAGGACCATGCAGAGAAGTCAGGCCATCGTGTCTCCAACTACTCAAGTAGTTATCAGTTAAAAAAAAAAAACATAGTAATACAAGTAATGTCACCAGCTCCCAATTCAATTTGTGTTTCATGCCATTCATTTATAACTGACTCCTGAATAGCACATCAAAAATTAGCTAGAAGTATGGGTTATTGCAAAAGAATAATAATGGAGGAGAGGGAAAAGTCTGAGAAACAGGGTTGTAAGACTCTTGCTTGGCAATTGGCTGATGCGGGTTCAATTCCCAGTATCAGAAACAGTCCTCTGACCATTGCCAGGATACCTGAGTAGACATATTACCTGAGTACAGAGCCATACATAAGCCCTGAGTACATCCAGGCAGTAATTCATAAGTAGTAATAGAGAAAGAAAAATTATATAAAAAGAAAGCCAAGGAAATGTTCCAAATTGGTCTAACAAGAAGATAGCAATGTCTGCCTATCTCAAAATAGGTACTTTATCAGCAGCTTGATCAGTCTAACATTTATTTTTAACTGTCATTTTCTGCTACTTATATGTCTCTATAAAGAACCACACAGGAGAAACACCATCACCTTGTTTGCATTTGGCTAGCTCCATAGACTTACTCTGTTCTCAAAAGAGATCTAGAGCAAGCCATGAAAAATGATGGGTACTCCAGCCAGGTAGCTCAAAACTGGCAACATCAGGAGAGGCAGGTCACATCCATCACTCACAATCACTGCTTTGCCAATGGTTCCATTCATCACTCACTTATGGCTTTCTGCAGAGATACCACTCTTACTAAAACTCCAAGTATTTGGCTTAATATCACCAGAACTATTTTGGAGTGAGAGCAGGCACTGTCCTTATGCCTCCCTGCTCATACTTCCAGAAGCCCTAGCAGCCAAAAACATGCCCCACTATTGCAATATCATCAATTGTGCTTGAAATTCCTGGACCATGTAGACACAGTGCAGCTGTGTGACAACTCCAAATTTTTAACTGTTCATCCCTGTAGGAATATACCAATATAGACACCAATGTGTATCTGAAGTCGCCAAATATTCAGAAACAAAAGAAAGTAAATGAATAATCAACTACCAACAAGAACTTACTAATCTTCCGACAACTTAATGACGTCATTAAGAGAAGCAAATCATTTTCACAAATTTTCTTGTTGCGCTACTTTTTTCCCGTTTTTTTCCTTTCTTTTTTTAATAATTTCATTCCCACTTACCTGAAAACAAATATATTACGATAAACTATCTCACCTATGTGATACATGGTCTTTAAATAGAGTAATTTGTATTTTTAAAAAAAGAATCATGATAATTTAAGATGTAGCAACAGATCCCTAGGGGAAACAAATTCATTTTAGAATGGATGTCTTTTGGCCCTGGGGCTACACTGGATGTATAAGCCACAGACCTTACTAGAGAGACATTACATCTGGTTTTGAACTCAGGTGTATTCCACATCAACAAAATTCAATTTAAGTGCTTTATTCAATACATACTCTGTTTTAGGCACCGACTCAATGTTTACTACACACCTGCTAGAGAGAAAAGACACTACTCTTTGGCATGGATGTGAATGACTAGGATGCTGTCGGCTCTCAGAGAATTGGAGTAGATAAACCACACATGTACAATTCGGAGTGTGATGAGTGTATGGAAATGTAGCATGAGAACACAGGGAAAGCATTTGCTAATCTTTTGTTTGTTTGTTTTTTTGTTTTTTTGGGGGGGTCTCACCCGGCAGTGCTCAGGGGTTACTCCTGGCTCCTTGCTCAGAAATTGCTCCTGGCAGGCACGGGGGACCATATGGGGCACCGGGATTCGAACCGATGACCTTTTGCATGAAAGGCAAACGTCTTACCTCCATGCTATCTCCCGGGTCCCGCATTTGCTAATCTTTCAGTTTGTTTTTTGTTTGTTCATTTGTTTGTTTGATTTTGGGCCAAACACAGTGACACTCAGGGGTTACTCCTGGCTATGCACTCAGAAATTGCTCTTGGCTTGGGGGACCATATGGGATGCCAGGGATCAAACTGTGGTCCATCGTAGGTCAGGTCAGCTGCAAGAAAGACAAATGCCCTATCGCTGTGCCACCACTCAGGCCCCATCAGTTTGGTTTTTTTAAGGTGAGGTGGGGTGGGGAGACTTCCCAAGTGATTCATATGGAACCTGGAGCTACTACAGGTTCTCTTAGCTCACTAGACCTGACAGTATACTGCTCAGCATCACTATGCTACTAAGTCGACTATGCTAAGGATCCCCAGAGAGTGCTCTGGGGCCTCCAGGGTTATGTTCAGGATACTACATGGTGGCAGGAATGGAACTTGGATCCCGGAAAATGCAAGGCAGGTGCCCATCCTCTATACTTTCTCCCTGGTCTGGTACTTATTAATCCCAACAGAAGACATATGACATCAGAGCAGGACTAAAAGGAAGACTAGAATTTTCATTATGATTTTCTTCTTGGTTCAGATTTGCAGGCCATACCCAGTAGTGCTTTGGGACTGCTTCTAGTTTTGTGCTCAGCAAGGTAATTCTTAGTAGTACCTGGGATGTCATGCAGTGCTGGGGTCCAACCTGGGCCTCCTTCATGAGCCCAGTGCCTTCTGAGTCCAGTGAATTCTCTCTCCAGCCCTGTATTTTTATTTCTAAATGATGCCATACTATACCTTTTATTTTTCAGTAAGTAGCTTTTTACAGCCAATAAATATCTTACAGCCATCATTACATGTTATTTATTCTTTTTCTAAAACTAAATTTATTACTTTTTAATATAGGCACACATCAAAAATTACCAAAGAATATAAAATAAAAGTAAAGCTTTCTCACTTTGTATTACCTTAACCTTTAAAACAGATGCAATGACGATTGCCAGTTGCTAATGATCTTTCCACAAACACACTTTGAATATCTGACAAACACACTTTTAAATATCTGAGCATGTATATACTATATTTCTCTCTTTAAATAGATGGCAGCAATGTACACACTATTTTGTACTTTGCTTTTCAATTTCAAGCAATTCCTGTTTCATTGTAAAAATTCAAATAATTTATTACACAGTCCCTTCGGTGTTTCCAAAGTCCCTGAGTATTTCCAATCTTTTGCTATTACAATTTCTATAGCTGTACCTTTAAAAAGTAAAGCAGCATATAGTTGTGACTATATTTGTAAGAAAAGAAACTGTGGTACATATACACAATGGAATATTACGTAGCCATCAGGAAAGATGAAGTCATGAAATTTTCCTATACATGGATGTACTTGGAATCTATTATGCTGAGTGAAATAAGTCAGAAAGAGAAAGAGAGATGCAGATGGTCTCACTCATCTATGGATTTTAAGAAAAATAAAAGACATTCTTGGGGCCGGGCGGTGGCGCCAGAGGTAAGGTGCCTGCCTTGCCTGCGCTAGCTTTGGAAGGACTGCGGTTCGATCCCCCGGTGTCCCATATGGTCCCCCAAACCAGGAGCGACTTCTGAGCGCATAGCCAGGAGTAACCCCTGAGTGTCACTGGGTGTGGCCCAAAAACCAAAAAAAAAAAAAAGTTTAAAAAAAAAAAAGAAAAAGAAAAGACATTCTTGCAATAATTTTCAGAGACAAAAGAGAGGAGGGCTGGAAGTTATAGACCACTTCATGAACCTCACCATAAAGAGTTATGAGTTTAGTTAAAGAAATAACTACATCGAGAACTAACAATGAAAATGTATGAAGGAAATAAAAAGCCTGTCTAGAGTACAGGCGGGGCAGGGTGGGGAGGAGGGATATTTGGGACATTGGTGGTGGAAATGTTGCACTGGTGATGGGGGTGTCTTTTTATATGACTGAAACCCAACCACAATCATGTTTGTAACCAAGGTGTTTAAATAAAATATTATTTTTTAAGAAAAGCTGTTAGGCATGGAATTTAAAGGTTGAAGGACAGGCATATCTAGACATATGTATATGCATTTTTACAGATATATGTTTCTTAATTACACAGATAGAAAGTAATTTCTTACTCACAAAGATAGTTCAAGTTCTAATTTCTAATTCAAGTTCTAATTTCTCCACCTGCCAACTACAAATGAAAATGTCTATTTATTTCACTGCCTCGAACTGCCAAGCCAAATACTATTTCCTACTCTCCTCTCCTACTCACATATACTTTGCAGATAGGTGAGGTCAGTTTCCTGGCCAATGAAATGTGGAAATGTGAAGAGGAATGATGTGCATTATACCCAGGCCAAAGTAACTCAGAGTGTGTCTTTTCCACTCTATCTTTGCTTTTCTACCAGATGTAAATGTAAACTAAACAAAACATTTCAAGTCCCCAGAGAATGGGAAAGCTAATCTAAGAAGCCCAAGTTCCAGAGTCACCAAATAAAAACTGTCTTATCAACAGAAGGAGCTACATTCGATTAATTATATTAGAGAAGTAAATCTCTACCGTATAAAGCAGCTGCTGAAAAACAGGTGTTTGTTTTTATAACATGATTTACCTTAATAGAAAATGATAATCCCTTTTTATATGGAACACAAGATCCAGAGTTTGAAATGCAATCTTAGAAAATGTTGCTTAATTAGTTTTATGTCATGTATGACATTGGATGTCAAGAACGGATTCTTCATGTCCTAGATTACCAAGAACCATTTTTGTTTCTTTGCTGTGCTTTCTTGTGATCAGTTGTGAATATTGATTTATCGAGTATCTTTGCAATATTACTGGAAATAATCAATATTTTCTTTGTATTCCAATTAAGTGATATAGTCATATATAGTCATAGTAAACAACATATTAAAATAATCACATTTCTAGAATAAATTCCCTACATGGTTATGGCATTTTTTAATATGTTGCTTAACACAAAGAATTGCCAAAACTAAATATTTTACTGGGAAATTCATTAAACATAAAAAAAAAAAAACTTTAGGGGTTGGAGAGATAGAATGGAAGCAAGGTGTTCGCCTTGCATGCAGAAGAATGGTGGTTCGAATCCCGGCATTCCATGTGGTCTCCTGAGCCTGCCAAGAGCGATTTCTGAACATAGAGGCAGGAGTATCCCTGAGCGCTGCTGGGTGTGACCCAAAAACAAAAACAAAAACAAAAAAAAGCTTTAATTTCAACTGAGGAAATAAAAAGTTGAAATGATTCTTCTAAGCTATATTTGTTTTAATCTTGAAAAATGAATAAGATCTCACACTCTCCAGCTAAAAATTAGAAGTAATAGAATTCTTGAATGAAAAGAAAAGAAATATAAAGGCAAGTTTAATAGAACTACTTGCAAATCAAAGGAAATAAATAAGTTTCAAGGATAAGAGAACAAGCACTATAATGGAGAAAAGAAATCCTCAAACTGAAATCAAGGAAATTTAACTTTGGAGAAGATTAGAGTTATTAGATCAAAAGTTTCACTGGGTACTAGAAAGTAGATACAGAAAAAAAATACATATAAGTTTAAATATTAAATATATATTAATATATTAATCAATATTATTGATCACATTAATCATTGTTAGCATTAACAATATTGTGTTAATTAATATATTAATTTGTAATCTTATAATATTTTCATTATATATCTTTTTTTTTTTTTGGTTTTTGGGTCACACCCGGCAGTGCTCAGGGGTTACTCCTGGCTCCATGCGCAGAAACCGCTCCTGACAGGCACGGGGGACCATATGGGGCACCGGGATTCGAACCGATGACCTTTTGCATGAAAGGCAAACGCCCTACCTCCATGCTATCTCCCGGGCCCCATTATATATCATTTTTAAACTTCATAAATAACATATTATATCCTGGTATACTCCTAAAGTTTAAAAATAAGGAAAATTGGGGCCAAAGAGATAATACAGAAAGTAGGACACTTGCCTTGAATGTGGCTATGACCCAGGTTCGATCCCTACCATCCCTCAAGGTCCCCTGAGCACCACCAGGAGTGATTTCAGAGCAGAGACAGGAATAATCCTTGAGCATCACTGAGAACATTGCCCAAGTTAAAAATAAATAAAAATAAGAAAAGTAAGTTTTCAAAAAGAACAAGTTACTTACTAACAATCTTAAGTATAATTGTCTGGGTTCAAATGTCAGCATAAAGCTGAAGTTACTTCTGGGCCCTACTATGAAATAGGGCTGGTGATACGGCTCAACTTATGAAGGTTAGCTGGGACAATTGAGATGAGTCAGAGTCTAGAGGTCTAGCACACAAGGTGTAGCACACAGTTCAAGAATCATGAACTGCTGCAAACAGGAAAAGGTGTATCAGAGTCAGACATGCAAGAGGGCAGAGAGCCAAAGCCTGAATTCTCCCCAGAAATTAATATCCTGAAGATAACGTAACCATCCTTACCTACCCTGATCCAACCAATGGCACCTGAGGCCCATTGGGTGTAAACTGTTAGTAAAGGCAACAAATTATGAGAACTGGTCTACAGAACTGAGATTACCATAGTGGGAAAGGGGGATGAGAAGCCTGAGTTAATGATGAGGTAAGTGGACACTCTGGTAGAGGGTGTGCTGTAGGAATGATGCTTACATCATTCCTATCACTGACAGTATTATAAATCATGGTGCCTCAAATAATACTTAAAATACGTTATTTTAAAGAAAAAAATTATACTTAAAGTTCTGACTGAAGAACAAAGGAATTAACTGCTCAGCAGAAGGCACTGCACTGATTTTTATTAATGTGGACCAGTCAAGGATGACCGTGTTCTGGCCAAAAGCCAAAGGGGAACGCTGTGGGCATGGTCAGGAGCAAATGGACTCACAGTGGAATCTAGGAGTCAGCAGGGACTCTCAGACAATGACTAGATCTTCCTGCTGGTTAGGACCCTAAAAAGAGTGACAGAGTGTAGGAGTTGTGGCTTCCTGGCTTGGGCATCATCAAATGTGACTTCTTTCGTACAACAAATTGTGTGAGCATTTCCATAGGTAGGAACTGCACTGAGGGTCTAATTGTAAATATGACACTCGAAAGTTCTTTTCCTCTAGAAACATATATACATATGTATGCATATTTATTAATATAGCACACACAACACTTTTGACCAATTAATTACACAAGAAGATAATGTAAAACAATTTCTGACTTTGTTACTGTTGATCAGATATTATTTTACCTTCATCTCACCCTGTTACTTTATAGTTCAATAGTTGCAAGAGCTAAGGTAACAAGCTGGTGGAAGAAATCCAGTGTGTTCATTCAATTCTAGTTACTAAGCACCTGGCATCAACCAGAAATATCTTCATGTTCCTTTCTAGGTCCTGGCCAAGAGATCCGTAGTCCCCTTGCCCATTTTCAAACAGATTATTTCTGTAATCCCAAACTGAAGATAGGGAGTTAAATGGCACTCAGTGAATGAGGGGGGACTGAACAGAGGCCCCTGAAATGATATAGAGCTGTGCTAATGCATGGATGCTGAAACTGTTATGTTATTTGGAGAAACAACCTTTGCAGATATAGTGGTGAGGAAATCATATTAACTTATCTACATGGGCACTGAATTCTATGAGCCCTAAAATCAATCCTTTTTAAAATCAGCCATTATGGGCCAGTGATGTGATTCAGCAGTGACACCACCCAGGAGATGAGGGTGGAGGCAGAAATATATAAATTCAGGGTGAGAAATATAGTACAGTGAGTAAGGTACTTTGCCTTGCATGTGGTTGACCTGGGCTGGATTCCTGGCTTCACATATGATCCCCCAAGCTCTACCAGGAGTGATCCCTGAGTGGAGAGGCAGGATTAAGTCCTGAGCATCACTGGCTGTGGCCCAAAGTCAAAAAGGAAGGAAAAAAATCTATTATAAAATGCCTCATTAAAGAAAGGCAGAAAGATCTGTGGCCAAAAAGGGAAAGACACAGAGGAGACAGGCAGAAGACAGGAAGGAGGCTGTATGGCCCTGACAGCAGGGATGGAATGAGGCATTTCAAGGCAGGACTTAGACCACCAGACAATCCTAATGATGCCAAGACTTTTCCTCTGAAGCCTGTAGAGGCATAAAACATGATCCAAACAACACCCAGAATTTGGCCCACTGGCCTCTCGGAACTGTGAAAGAGAGGACACATCCATAGGTTTTTTGTTTTGTTTAGATTTGATTTTTTACAATACTCAGTCTGTTGTGATTTGTTACAGCCACCACAGGAAACTAGTAATGGTGACCAAAAGCATCTGGGAGGAGCTCTGATTTCAAGTCCCACTCCTGGCACTTAACCCTTGTCTGTTCTTCCACTGAATTACCTATGAGAAGGGGCGGGCAACCCATCCTGCTCCTATCTTCCCCCAAGTTTGGATAAGAGTCAAATGAGTGAGATTGTGGATATAAAAAAACACTCAGCTTACTCTAAGAGTCTATACAAAGATGATATGATACTGTAATGCTTCATCTGGAGTCCTAAACGAGGTTTGGAGCCTGAGTTCTCTAGTCAAGCCCACTGCGTCAACTCCTTGCACAAATCAATATTTGCTTAATTTTAGCAATGCCAAAATTACATCAATTCTTAATATTAAGTTTTATTTATAGAATTAAGCAATCACTAATATGCACAGTGCCTTGTAGTATCAGAATTTAATGAAGAGGTTCTAATTACCACTAATTTTATCATCTGTTTCACTTCCCTCCAGATATCTTCTACACTGTCACACTAATTTAGTAAGGAGACCATTGCATTCATTTATTGTCCCCATGTATATTAACAAATCAGTTCTAACTGATTGCTTTCGACAGTATCAGTGAACTCGCTTAAAATCATGGTAATTCTTCCTCCAACTGACCTTAATTATTCCATACTGAATTTTTCTCCACTACCAATGAGCCATTAATAACCTCTTCCTCCTATTTCTGGTTTTCCCCAATAGGTGTGTCTTATCTACTGCCAGACCTAGTTCTTCTTTCCTGAAATTAGTATGTTTGTGAAGTACAACCATAAGCTAATATAATTAGTTCTATAAGTAACACAAAATGTTAAATTTCATAATTTGGTAAGCTTATCCATAGACAAGCTGTAGAATCTTTTTTATATTTATTTTTATATTTATTCTATAAATTCTTTAGAATCTTTTCACAAGAAACATCCAAAATATTCAAATTATTGAAAAGCTGGTTCTACTGTAAGGTTTCAATTTCTATTCCTCAGGCTGAGAAGGTTGGACAAACAAATGGCACTCTGATAATTCTGTCTTATACCAGAATTTATCTTCTTGGCACTTAATTATATTTTTCTGTATTAGAGTCAAGTAGCACTCAAATGATCTTAGAATCAACGCAGGTCTTCATAATCTTTATTTTCTGAAATCCTAACTCTTCAAAGATCTTTAAGTTAAAAGATGTTCTCACACATAAAAAATACTGCAATCTGCAATAGTCTTTGCGATTTATAAATATAATATCTACTTACAGTTATTATCATCAACTATCTACATCCTTAAATGAGATGTCCTAGGCTCAGGAGATTGAGCAAAGGGCTGTGCACAAGCTTTAAATGCAAGAGGCCCAGGTTCAATCTCCAGCACCACAGGGTCCCTTGAGTGCCACCCAAGCACAGACCTGGGAGTAGTTCCAAAACATCACCAGGTGTAGCCCCAAAAACCAACCCCTGCACGCCAGACACAGATGTTATTCAAGAATGCACTAGGTGTTCCTACCGAGTCACTAAACTGTGATGTCATTTTCACTTACTTCACTTCTTTTGCACATTAAATCACTTCCAAGTTGCAAATTAAACATCTGGTTCCCAGAACCACCACTAAAATTTCAAATGAAATATTATACTTGAGGTGAGAAGAGGGTCTGACCTTCAATGCAGGAGGCCTGGATTTGATCCCTAGCACCAACTAGGAACAACCCTGAGCACCAAGCCAGAAATAACCCTTGAGTACCATTGAGTGTGCCTCTCCCTTCCCCCCGCCCACACAAAATCAGTTATATTTAAGAAATTCACAGTATTATTCAATATAAATAAATAAAAACTACTATCCGTAACTTTACATCTAGGCATTATCCCTTCACAAATGGGTTTATAAAAGTACCAAGCATATCATATCTGATATATGAGTTTGTCATGGTCCCCTAACTTTCAATATCTTGAAAATGACCTACATATAAGAAAACTATGACCTCTTCCAAGAGCTATTGTCTATATTTTCAGATAACTGTTTTCATGTACTGTGAAATGTGTTAACTCTTCTTATATGTAGTCGGAGATGTATTTAATGTTTCTAAATTCAGATTCTCAGTATTCTTAACACATTTATAAAATGCCCTAAGAAGTTAAGAAGTCACCCACTGAACAGTCGCCCACCTTTGCCAACCCAGAACAGGAGCTGGCCCCTCGCCACTAGAGGGGGGTGTTTCTTCTACTGGCTTCCTTTCCCCCTAATCTGACTCACCAGAATTTCTGTTTGAACTAGAAATAAACCTCAAGATTAACCTTTAATTCCCCTTCCTATTGCAGGGGCAAACTTTCTTTTTAGTTCAGGTTGTTGGACTGCCTCTAAAATGTCAACGTCAATCCTAATAACTTATACTGGTATGTCATATTTTTTACAGCACTGTCTTTTTACAAACACTACAAAACTATACAAATCTGACACGTGTTGACACTCTAATACTAGCTCCTTAAAAAGTAATCAGAAAATCCATTCGAGCTTGAGTAGTTCTTGGTTTTTGTTTTCTTTCTTTTTTTTTTTTTTAATCTAGGCACTATGATTTAGAGTCTGATTAGTAACAGAGTTTCATGCTTAGAAAGTTCCATTTGCAAATCCACTACTAGGGTCACCATTTCTTCACCAATGTCCAAGTTCAGACACCCTTTACCCCTCATTTTTTGTTGTTGCTTTTGTTTTGGATCACACCCAACAGTGATTAAGGAATGCTCCTGGCTCAGGGGATCATATGGGAGTCGAGAATCAGCCTTGTCAGCCTGGGTCAACTTGGGTCAACCCAGAATCAACCTGGGTCAGCCTTGTGCAAGCAAACGCCCTACCCTCTGTGCTATTGCTCCGGCCTCACCCTTCATTATTTTTGGTTTTGTTTAGGGTTCTGAACTCAGGAATTACTCCAGACATTGATGGGGGGTTGGGGTTTCATATGAGACGCTGGGGTCGGTTGCGTGCAAGACAAATACCCTACCTGCTTGCTGTAAGATCTCTTCAGCCCCCTCCTTGTTTTTCTTTTTAAAGTGTTTAGTTTTGATTGCTAACTATACTCACAACTCTCCATTTGAATCACAATGCTACGTGAAAATTGGACAGGAATTAGTAACAAGTTTCCAAAATGAAACTCAATGTCTTTAAGTGATTTCTTGCAGACATTTCAGGTAGCAATTAGTAAAGCTATTATAAAAAAGAAAACCTTAAGTGCCCTGACCCTTGACCATTTCCAGAGCTTGTTGTTCTTTGCCATGAATAATAGACACTAGTAAGAAGCAAACCAAATACTGACTTTTTTTTTACCACATCAGTATAGAGCAAACAGTTGTATGATTTAACTCACCACTATTTCTAGTAAAGATTTACACATTTTCTAAGAACAGCTTCCACTGACCACGAAAGTTACAAGAAAGAGTAGATGAGAGAGAAAAAAAGAGAAAAAAGGTTAAAAAGGCAAAACTAAATCTAATTTAAACTTGAGGTCAGGTTCTGGAGTGGCAGTACAGAGGAAAGGGCTGCACAAAGCCAATCTGGGTTCAATCCCTGGCATCTCATATGGTCCTTCAAGAAGCATCAGGAATGATTCTTGAATGCAAAGCCAGGAGTTGTAACCCCTGAGCATTGCCGGGTGTGGCCAAAATTAAAACAAAGGGGAAAAAACGAGGTCAGACTATAAGATGGAAAATATATAAGAGTCAAGGCCAAGATCAAAGTAAGAAATTAGAATCAGGAAATAAAGGAAACAAAAGGCAAACTGCCAAATATTCAAAACCTTCTAAGACTCCAGAAGAGATAGTACGTGTGAGCTCGCTCCTTATTTCTTCTGATAAAGAACCTCGGTCTATGGTAGAGCTTCCAAAGAATGAGACAAGAGGAAATTAGTTAGACTCTGTGGACAAAAGATAGGGAATGGAAGAACCTATCTGAAAAGAATCAGATGTGCAGGGGAAACACTGAGCTTATTTGGTATGGCTGACTTTGGCTGCAAGTGATGAAATCCCAGGTCACACAGGCTTACACAATAAGAAACTGGATTATCTCATAGAACTGGAAAGTTCAGGGTAAGGCAAACCAAGAACAATACAGTCACTTCTCCAAGAGTTCATGTACATATTCTCTCTCTATTCTTTTTAAATATACCATCATAGGAAAAAGAACTTCCATGGTAGTGGGGGGAGGAGGATGGGGCAGAGCGGTAGGTAGTACAAAGGGCAGGGCATTTGCCTTACGGGCAGCAAATCTAACTTTGATTCCCAGTATTCCATATGGTCTCCTAAGCACCACCAGGAGTGATTCCTAAGTGAGGAATCAGGAGTAAAGCATCATAAAAAGAGCAACCGAGAACTCTGTATTGAGAAAGAACCAAAACTATGTTTGTATACAATGAGAATGCTGTGACTGATAGTAATGTCTGTCGTCCACATGGGTTTGGGTACAACACATGGAAAATATATGCCAACATAATTTAGAGAAAATCTCCAAATGAGTTTCCTCTAATGACAAAAGAATTCTGCTGCAAGCCTTACATTGATTTTAGGAGCAACCCAATCTCGTCTCAATTTTTCACCTACTTTACATATTGTACATTATATATATCAAGAGCTCTAAAATATTTTATATGGTCTTGAGTTCTGCCAGGATTCTTGAATCAGCCCCTTTATAAGTCCAGAGGTGACAGATTGGTTTTTGTTTGTTTGTTCATACCTGGTGATGCTCAGGGCTTACACCTGGCTATGTGCTCAGAAATCACTCCTGGCCATATGATAACCCAAGGATAGAATCCAGATCCATCCTGGGTCAGCCACGTGCAAGGCAAACGCCCTACTTCTGCGCTATCGCACCGGCCCCACGTTGGTTTTATTTACAAACTGCCTTGCTGAATGAAAGGGGCTTAGAAGGGCATCTTGGGTACCCGGACAATGGTTCAAGTCAGAGGAAAAAGAGAATGGCAATATATTCCCAATTGAACTAGATGGAATAGCTTACAGCTAAGGTCTAAAAAGGGCTGGAAGGACAAAGGCAGGTAATTCATAATTGGAAAGTACTTAATAGCAGATTACAAATAGAATGCAGAGTTTATATGGATCAAAATGCAACTGTGAAGATAGGAAAGGACAACAGTGGTTTTTCCCAGATGAATTAGTGTTATGTTTTCATTTTTGTCCTAGTTTTCTGTCTACATTTTTCTGATTGTCCTGTATTATACATGTATTTACTCTTTTTAGTAAGGGAGAGAAAAAATACAAAGAAAAAAAAACATGTTCTTATCATTCAATGTTTAATTTGCTTCAATTAACTTATTCTTGCCTTTAATTAAGTTAAAGTTTTTTTCTTTAAGATTTTTTTAAGTCCAATTTTTTTTTCTCGTTTTCTGTTGTGGAGCCAGTAGGTTGTTTTTACCTTTTTTATAATATCTTTATTTAAGCACCATAATTACAAACTGTTTTTACTTTTTTGATAACAGTCATGCTGTTTTAATACATTGAGACTGTTTGTGTGTGTTGGGATAGTGATGCCTTTCTCTGATAGACCCAGCTATTGCAGTTCTCCAGCCTGGCAGGTTACAGAGTGGCGGCGGTGGAGAAATTCCCAAAGCAGTCAGATGAAGTTTTAGGAGTCAGCCAGCTTTATTTCATGGTTCTAACCGCCATGTACATTTGCTCATATGGCTTCTATGCTAAGCCTTTTCCAAGCAGCCACATCTCTGCTCCTTCTCTGGCTCTCTCTGCCTCTGTCTCCCTTTCAGGTGCTCTTCTGGCTTTGTTGCTAACTGACTCCCCTTTGCTGATTCTCCTTGTTGATTCTCTCTGCTAATTCTCCCTTCTCACTCTAGCTCTCCTTATTTCCTCTCACCCCCAAGCAAACTCCCCTTCCCACCCATTCCAGGTATGGGTAGTTCCTATCATTCAGGTGGGATAAACAAGGAGTTGGAGGAGGGAATACCCACACAGTCACAGCAATAAAGTGCTCTTGTGCTAAAAATCAGTATTAGAGCTGGAGTGAGAACACAGCAATAGGGCATTTGCCTTGCATGCAACCAACCTGGGACAGGCCCGGGTTTGATCCCCAGCATCCCATATGGACTCCCAAGCATTCAAGGAGTGATTTCTGAGCACAGAGCTAGGAGTAGCCTCAGAGCACCAGGTGTGACCCAAAAACCAAAATAGATAATAAAATAAAGCAGAAAAATTTAAAAATGAGAAAAATATTTCATTATTGCTTAATACTCTAAAATTAATATTATCAAACACTAATTATATAAATTTTCATTATTTTTACAAGTCATTGTTTTAACCAAATTATTCAACAAAACAGTTTGCTTTCAACTGTACTATATGGCCAAAATTGGTTCCAGCCAAAATATGGTATTGGACAAAATGTATACTATATGCATCAAAGGAAATCTGAAGGCAGACAGGAAATAGGAGCACCTGCTACCACCCCTTCAATGGATGTCCAATAGTAAAGATTAGGCAAGAAGGCACAGACATGTTTGAAAGAGAAAGATTACCTGTCGATAGTACAAGGAATTCTCTTACCAAGGATTTGTAAAATTAGTGCAAAGAGATTAGAAAGTTCTAGAATGGTATCAAATAACTTCAGCTTAATTTACTTGCTTGGACATTCACTTCTAGATATATTAATCCTGGGATTTCCCATTGGTTCTCTAGAGGAAAAAATTCTGAATGTCCTTGAGGTTCAAGCTGAGCATATATCCCTAGCATATTCCCCCAACATCATTTTCTGGAGTGAATGAAGTTCTGGAGCTGGCTGGCCACTGCCTGCTAAGGAATCCAAATCACTTTTGTGGCAGAAGATGGTCCCCATTCAAAGGAAGCACCCTCCCATACCAAGCAGAGGGCCACATTCAGGGTTAGAGTTAGGGGTTAGGAGGATACATAGAGGCAAGCAATAGGAAGAGGCCTAAATGGCAGGTGTGAACAGGAGTGAATGACACAGGTTTTCTTAAACATCAGATGGCATGGCCAGAGAAAGCTACCAAGTGCCTGGGGTTTTAACAGTCTTCTAAGGAACCTGGTTCCATCAGAAGTTCTTGTTCACAGTTACTGCTCAACAGAAAATTCTGAAGTGCTTTTTTAACATTCATTCAAATAGCCACCAGGTATCAGGTCCTTGGTGCTGCTGAAGAAAGCAGAGTATTATAATGAAAGATTTAACCGTGAAAGCTTTCTCCAAGAAGAAAAACAAAGAATTGCATTCACATTCAGTCATTTTTTTTTCCAAAAAAGATCTAGGTATTGGTCTTATTCTTGTTAAGAGGCAAAAAAAAAGGGCCGGGCGGTAGCGCTGGAGGTAAGGTGCCTGCCTTACCGCACTAGCCTTGGACAGACCGCGGTTCCCCCAGGCCAGGGGCGACTTCTGAGCACATAGCCAGGAGTAACCCCTGAGCGTCACTGGGTGTGGCCCAAAAACCAAAAAAAAAAAAAAAAGAAGCAAAAAAAAAAAAGTAAAGATGGGCTGTTTTCAAAAGGTTTGGCCACTGCTCACACTGTACCCCCAGAAATATGGATCCAAAATGTAAATGTAAAATAAAAACCATAAAATCAGACAGTAAGACAATATGAAAGAACACCTGTGTAAAACGGTAGTGGAGGAACTTTTCTAACTCTGACACAAAATTCAAAAATCAAAAGAAGACTAAAACTTTAGCTACATGTTTTTAATGACCCATAAAGCCAAAAAACATTACAGGAAGTTGAATGTCAAGTGGCGAAACTGGAGTAGGGTGGGGAATTGGAGAATTGTAACTCATTACAAAGGGAAAATCTCCATATCATAAATATCCATAAATATCAGCTACAATGTTATTTTTAAACAACACCCCTTCCCAAACAAGCAAAGAAGCTAAGACATGTCACACACACGCGCGCGCGCGCGCGCACACACACACACACACACAAACAGCTCTTACATGTATAAGAAGTTATTCTAACTCATTAATGAAGGAAACAAAACTATATTATGACAAAATGTTAAACGTAAAAAAATACACTGAAGTTCAATAATTTATTTCATTTCTTGTACAAGTGTAAATAAATCAAGTGTACAAACCCCAGTGGGCGTTTTGGTAGTATGTAGAAAGTTACTTTGAGATGCATTCCTTGATCAGAAATTCTAATTTTCAATAATCCACCCTACAAATATACTTGAACATGAGGGATTAGTCAAGGTAACTTGTATTGCTGAATTGTTTGAAACAGAAAAAGTATGAATTATACCCAATTTCCATAAATAGGGGACTGGTAAAGTAAATGATACTATATGCACCCAATGAAATTGAAGATATCTCCAAGATATACTGTTAAATATGTAGGATGCGCATATATATGAATATATGTTAAATATATTTATTGAATATGTCCTGTTATGAAAAGAACTCCAAAACACACTACTAAATGAAAAACACAGGATAGTATAGGTAAGCTTAAATAAAAATGGAAAATTCTATAGATTATATCTGTACTGGCTTAGACTTTTTTTTTTTTTGCCTTTTGGGCCACACCCTATGACACTCCTGATTACTACTGGCTATGTGCTCAGAAATCGCTCCTGGCTAGGGGGACCATATGGGACATCGGGGATTAAGCAAACACAGATCCATCCTGAATTGGCTGCGTGCAAGGCAAATACCCTACCACTGTGCTATCACTGTGGTCCCATTTTTTTGTTTGTTTTTTTTGTTTGTTTGTTTGTTTTTGGTTTTTGGGCCACACCCGGTGACACTCAGGGTTACTCCTGGCTATGTGCTCATAAGTCGCTCCTGGCTTGGGGGACCA
Organism: Crocidura indochinensis; assembly: GCA_004027635.1. Taxonomy (NCBI): domain Eukaryota; kingdom Metazoa; phylum Chordata; class Mammalia; order Eulipotyphla; family Soricidae; genus Crocidura; species Crocidura indochinensis. The sequence goes on from PVKC010001413.1 coordinate 44,701, forward strand.
TATGGGAAACCGGGGGATCGAACCGCATCAAACCGCGGTCCGTCCTAGGCTAGCACAGGCAAGGCAGGCACCTTACCTTCAGCATCACCGCCCGGCTCCCCCGTTTTTTGTTTTTTGTTTTTTGTTTTTTTAATAAAGCACATCAGTGATGCACAAATGTTACTAATGCCTCTGCACTCAGAAATCATTCCAAACAACAGGGGAGGGCCATATGGGATGCCAGGGATAGAACCGAAGTCAGCCACATGCAAGGTCAACACCATGTCTATTATTATATCTCTCCAGCACCCTAGTTGCTAATTTTGAAAATCTGGAAAGAGTTTGCAATGAAACCCAGCGGTAGAGAGTTTATCTTCCCTGTGTTAGACCCACGGTTTGATTCTAAGCACTGCCAAAAAAAGAAAATAATTTAAAACTGAGTGAGCTGGAGAGGCCCAGACTCAATCACACACAGAACTTTCTGGAGTGATCTTCAAGCAGAGAAAAAATGACCCCAAAATTATAAGACATTGCCCCAAATAAGTAGATTAAATAAATAAAACATTAGAAGAATGGGAATCCATCAATGAGGGACCCATGGTAGAAGGAAAACCTTGTTTCTAAACATTCTATTTATCTCAATCATGTGGATTCATTGTCTTTTCAAGTTAAATCTTAAAATATTTCTAAGTATTAAGTAGCTAAATTTCAAGTTCCTGCATTCAAAGGGCTAAGTACATGCTTAGTAAGAGGCTTGGGGTTCAATTCAAGACAGCACATGGTTCTTCAAGCACCTCCAAGAGTGAACCTCAAGGAAGAAGCCAGGAGTGGTTCTGAGCCTGAAGAAGCCAGGAGTGGTTATGTTGTGTGGATGACCCCCAAACCAGAAGTCTACATTTGAAACCTTTGTCCACTGCAAAAATGTATGAGGCCCTGAGTTGATGAAAGAAGAAAGAAGAAGGTAAAGAAACAGAAAGGAAGAATGGTCAGACCTAAATACCCAAACCAAAGCCAATGACAATAGAATCAAAAGACCCAAACTACAACAGCTAAACACAAAATGAACCTGTTATACTGGTAGACCTGGGGCGAAGGGTAGTGATATGGGATGCATGCTGAGAACTATGGTAGAAGGAGGACAATACTGGTGGTGGGAATGCTAATTCACTGTCACTATGTGCCTGAAATACAACTATGAAAGACTTGCAATTCACAATGGTCTCAATAAAAAATGGAAGGAAGGAAGGAAGGAAGGAAGGAAGGAAGGAAGGAAGGAAGGAAGGAAGGAAGGAAGGAAGGAAGGAAGGAAGGAAGGAAGGAAGGAAGGAAGGAAGGAAGGAAGGAAGGAAACTAAAAAGGGGAAAGGGAGAGAGAAGGAGGGATAGGAGGAAGAGAAGGAAGAGAAGAATGAAAAGGAGAGGAAGAAAGAAAACTATAAAAGGAAAAGGAAAAGGGGAAGGGAAGAAGAGAGGGAAGGAGGGAGGGAGTGGAGGGAGGAAAAATGGAAGAAAAAAGAGGGGAGGGGAGAAAGAAAGAGGAGAGGACTAGTTTTGTTTTGTTTTTTTAATCAATACTCTCTGAGCCTGCAGGCAGCATCCAGAACTGATAAGCAAAGCATGGGTCACAATGAGAAATCTGATGACTAGGTGAGAAGTCACCAATGTTTTTATATGCATATGTGTGAGTGTGTGCCCAAGGCAGAGAGTAAAAAAAATATTTTTTATTTATTTAAAAAAAATAATGAGCACAGTCTTGTGAAATAACCACAGCAAAGGTGACATGTCTAAATAAAGATAGGCCAGTCTGGATTACATGGCTGAGACTGTCAATCAGTGGCAGGAAGAGGCAGGGATAGAAAGAAGGCAACTAGAGGTGACATAAGGACAGTACTGGAAGGACGGAGGCGCTTTAGTGACGGTTAAGGTACAGTCTCTTTGTATATCAAAATCATAAAAGACAACACTGCTATAACCATGTTACCTTAACTACAATAGAAATCAAAATTAACGAATTTAATAAAATGAGGTCAGAAACTTATTCCTGGAAGTATTTTGGGTTAAAAGCTGGTACAATAGCTTCAGATAACTCAGTGGTTCTCAAATAGTGGGACTCGCCCACTGGGGGGAGAGGGGGTGTGAGGCTCCATAAAGGGGCGCATTTGACCTCAGCAAACACTGTCATAACAAGCTAAGTCCCGTGTTTATGTCTGTATGTCTCTGGAGCTGAGAGTTGCTGCGTCTTGTTTCAAACCCCGCTTCGAAAAGCCATGCATTGCAAAACATGCTCATTGTAGCCATTAAGCCAGACACCAGCTCTGATTAAAAAGTCAGTTCAAATTATTTTATAAACTTTTGTTTTTCAGGTTAAAGAATTTTCTGAATAAAGGTTTTTGAAACCTGTCTTCAGCTATTTGCTAAATGTTTATGGAATACACACTGAGTAACAAGAACTGTTCTAAGTACTAAACAAAAAAAATTATCTCCTTCCAAATAAATATGTCCAAGATAAGCAGTCAAACAAAAAGATGCTTTAAGATAATCAGAAGTGTTTCTCACAAAAACTGAAATATGAAAAAGTTGCATAAGAGCAAACTAACACCAACCATAAAATGCTACAAATGTCATTCTATAGCTTTGTAAAAATGAATGTAGTAATAAAATTAGTATATTTAATATAATTCTTGGGGGGCTGCAATGATAGTAGAGGGGGTAGGGCACTTGTCTTGCATATTTGATCCCTAGCAGAACCAGGATTTACTCCTGAGTACTGTTGGGAGTGGTCCAAAAAACTACCAACAACAAGATAGGATATACCCTAGGAACACAAAAACAGAAAACAAAAAAATGCCTTCTGTACACCTATGTTTATTGCAGTGCTATTTACAATAGTCAGAATTTGGAAACAATCCAGATGTCCAACAACAGATGAATGGCTAAAGAAACTGTGGTACATTTACACAACGGAATACTATGCAGCCATCAGGAGAGATGGTCATAAAATTTTCCTATACCTGGATGGACATGGAAAGTATTATATTGAGTGAAATAAGTCAAAGAGATAGAGATAACACAGAATAGTCTCACTCATCTGTGGGACTGAAAAAAATAAAAGACATTATTGTAATAATACTCAGAGAAAATAGAGATGAGGGCTGAAAGGGAACCAGCTCATGATATAAAGCTTATCACAAAGAGTAATGTGTGTAGGTAGAGAAATAACTACACCAACAACTATCATGACAAGGGTAGAAAGTGAGAGAAATAGAATGCCTATCTCAAAAACAGGCAGAGGGTAGAGAAGGAGGAGAGGGGAGCATATATGGTACAAAGGCTACACTGGTGGTGGGGGTGTTCTTTTTTATAAATGAAACCCAAGTACAAACATACATATAATCATGGTGCTTAAACATATTATTTAAAAATAACTACATAGACTGATAGAGACAGACAGGCAGGCAGGCAGGCAGGCAGACAGACAGACAGACAGACAGACAGACAGACAGACAGACAGACAGACAGACAGACAGACAGACAGACAGAGATAGATGATAGATAGATAGATAGATAGATAGATAGATAGATAGATAGATAGATAGATAGATAGATGATAGATAAAATAATTGTTCAAGGCAGGGCTGAATAGGTAATTCAAAGGACTGAAGCAAATGTTTTGTACACAGGAGGCCCAGGTTTAATCCCTGTAGCACCAAGAGCAATCTCCAAGCAGTGAGCTGGGAGTCGCCCCCAGGCATCATCAGATGTGGTCCCAAAACCAGAAAAATAAGAACATAAATAATTTTAGAGCTCAGTGGTACAGCACTTACCTTACATACATGAAACTCTGAGTATGACCCAAAAAAATAATAATAAATAATAATTTTCAGGAGCCAGGGAGATTGTTAGAAGGGATGAACACTCTTAGTTTCTTAACCTCAACACTAGATGGTTTTATGAGCATTTCTAGGCACCCCCAGAAAACAAAAACAAATTTTCAGAAATTATATCATTCATTTCCATTTTACTAAACTCAGAGCATAAATCTTTAAACTATGGCTGTCTATTATCATCATTACAATTGATAACACAGGAAAACAAACTGGAAAGGGGAACTAATTCAGAACAGATGTTAGAGAGAAATTTTTCCAGTAGTAAACTATAAACATGCAGAATAAATACTGGAAAATGTATTATGTTAAAAAAAATCAGAATCAGTTACTAATTACATGATCTAAGCAGGAAACCAGATATCTAAATATGTGGAACAGGCATTTTAAAAAAATAGCCCTAAATTCATGTACAAAGTTTTTCCTTTCCAAACCTAACTTAGGAACCTGCAATATGTCAAAATTCAGGCATGTCCTAATGTTCATATAGTAGGTTCTTTTCAGTAAAGGTGTATATCCTGCAGTGCTCAGGGGTTACTCCTGGCTGTATGCTCAGAAATAGCTCCTGGCAGGTTTGGGGACCATATGGGATGCCGGGATACAAACCACTGTCCTTCTGCATGCAAGGCAAATGCACTACCTCCATGCTATCTCTCTGGCCCCTTCTCTTGTTTTTTGACTAACATTTTTTCAACTTCATACCTACTTGGAACTTTCCTTTTACCTCCTTAAATATTTCACTTTTGTCTATCCATCCACTCACACTGTAAAATAAGAGCATTATTAAGGCTCACAAGTCCATCATTTTCTAAATTTCCCCAGAAAAAAATGCAAGGATAGGTTCCCTCTCTACATAACACCAGAGAAAAAACGTTTTCTCTGAGAAAAAGTGGTTTCATGCAATAAAAATCAGAAAGGAACAGAAGAAAACAACAGAATTTATTCCAATGAAAGCGTATTCTTTTGTATGAAGTCAAGTTGTGACTCATTCATATTCAAATAAAAGCACAGAAACGAATTCCAAAGCTAAATTTAAAGTGACTTTTGGGCTAACCAGGTTTCTGCTCATTTCCACTCTGTGGACAGGAGAAGCTTGTGAAGCTGATAGGATACTCTCGAGCATCTTCCTCCACAGCTAGTCAAGTACAAGGCCACAATACTTTCAGGGAATATTATTTGGAGCTAGGGAGATAGCTCAGAGGACTAGTGTGCGTCCTGTGGAAGCAGGAGGCCCAGCTTTGACCCCTGACACCAGGAAGTCAGTCCCTTGAGCATTAACTGGGAGAAGAACCAGCACATCACCAGGGGTTGCTACCAAACAAAAGCAAAGAATTAAATATATATGTATGATATGTTATGCACACACTAATATAGCATGTGTGCTAAATAAGAAAGAGTTCACGAGGAGATTAGAGCAATAGTACAGCAGGTTTTTGCACTTGCCTTGTATGAAGCAAACCTGGGTTTAATCACCAGTATCCCATATGGTCCCCCTCCCACTGCCTGAAGTAATTCCTGAGTGCAGAGCTAGGAATGACCCCAGAGTACTGCCTGGTGTAGAAAGAAAAGAGAAAAAGAAAGAAAAGAAAAGAAAAGAAAAAAAAAAAGAAGAAAAGAGAAGAAATGTCCCCTATATTTGGCTGGGCCTATGCAAACAATTGTCACACTAACACCATTTTTGCTGTGCTCCTTTGACTCATCCTTGATGAAATGATGTATTATAATCAACTGTATCAATAATGCTATAGCCTTTAATGTCAAAGGAGTTACATAGATGTTGTGGTTTTAGATTGCTTTGGGCACTGCTAAGAAATGTTGTAGTGTACTACAATCAGGGAACTTGAGGGACTAAGTAAATGTGCATGTGCTTTGTTTTATTTTTCTTAATTTTTTTTTTTTGTTGTTGAAAATTCAAAATCAAAGTAGCAGAAAGGTTTTTTTTTTTGGGTTTTTGGGCCACACCCAGTGACGCTCAGGGGTTACTCCTTGCTATGCGCTCAGAAGTCGCTCCTGGCTTGGTGGACTGTAACCCCACCCTGGATTTAGGTTAATCTACCTGAGACCCACCTATTGATGGGAGTAGTCTTGGGCGGATATGACCTGTAACTTGACCTGCAGACCCGACCCAGTTCATGGGAGGGGTCTGGGAAAGGTACTTAAAGGCTCTTTGGTCTTTGGTCGGGGGCCTTGGCTGAGACAAGTTAAGATGCAGGGCTAGCTGCTTAAAAGGTTATGATGTATGCCACACATGTAGTGGCTAGGATGAATAAAGCTGTTACTTCCTGAAGCCTGCATGTGAGTGAGATTTCTACCCGTCGCTTTCCTGGACCCCAGACCCATCGATTAATGGAGGATGGAGC
>PVKC010001414.1:0-50820 GCA_004027635.1 Crocidura indochinensis
TTCCTTCCTTCCTTCCTTCCTTCCTTCCTTCCTTCCTTCCTTCCTTCCTTCCTTGTAAGCATGATGCCATGGATTCCTGGTATTGCCCACATGTGCCAAGTGCATGGTCTTTCAGTGCTGTAATAGTTTGTAATCTCTGGTGCACCACAGACGGTATGTGTGTGACCCTGTTTGCACTATATCCAGAGTGTGCATGATAGCCACAATTAAAAGAGCATGACCTCTAGTGATCAGACTTACAAGCATTGGAACTAAAAAAAGTTCTCTATGCAGTCTATTATGTCTAATAAGACCTGATTGCTGTTGAAGTTTTCAAGTACTACAACTAAGTGTGTATGCTCCCTCACCATTATAACAATAGTAAAGAAGAGATAAGAAAGGGAAAAAAAGGAAAACTAACAAAAACTTGAAAATTAATCTCTTTGAACTCTATAAACTAGCCAATTTTTTTTTCTGGCGGTGTTCAGGGGTTTTTCCTGGCTATCTGCTCAGAAATAGCCCCTGGCAGGCACGGGGGCCATATGGGACACTGGGATTCAAACCAACCACCTTAGGTCCTGGGTTGGCTGCTTGCAAGGCTAACACCACTGTGCTATCTCTCCGACCCCAAACTAGCCAAATTTTAATTAACACAGGAATCAATTATACGGAGAAATGGTTGAGCTTTAAAAAGATTGAATTCTGTGCCATTTTAACCTTGCACCACCTTCCACCTTTTTAGGGAAGGGGCACAGCCAGCAGTTATCAGGGTTTACTCCTGGCTCTGCACTCAGAAATTACTCTAGGCTCCAGGCTTGGGGGACCATATGGGATGCCAGGGAATCAAACTCAGATGCAAGGCAAATGCCCTACCTGTTGTGCTATTGTTCCAGCACTACTTTGAATTTGTTGTTGTTGTTTTGTGTTTGGGCCACACCTGGTAGTGTTCAGGGGTTACTCCTGGCTCTGTGCTCAGAAATTGCTCCTGGCAGATTCTGGGGACCATATGGATGCCAGGTATCGAACTTGGGTCCATCCAGGGTTGGCTACATGCAAGGCAAATGCCTTATCATTGTGTTATCTCTCTGGCCCTGATAATTGAATTTTAATTAAAAATATGCTAGCTGTTGATGACAAGGATGAGGGCTTTAAAAGAAATGAAGAAGGCTCTTGTCTTGTTCAATAAAGTCTTCTGTGCTGCTTTATGTTTGTCTTCTTTTTAAAATTTTTTTTTATTTTGGGGGCACAACTTACTGTACTAAGGGTTTGTTTACTCTTGGCTCTGCACTCAGGGATCACTCCTAATGGACTTAGGGATCAATGGTGTACTGAGGATTGAATATAGGTCAACCATGTGCAAAAAAAGCACCCTACCTTCCCTACCTTCTGTACTATTACTCCTGTCCCACATCTTAAAAATATTTCTCACAATTCATGGCCACCCTCTACTTTCCAGATATGCAGTCTTAAAAAATAGCATCCAATATTTTCCAGGAATCCTGGGGCAGCTTGGTTCTTCTAAGACAGGGATCCTCAAACTTTTTAAACAGGGACCCAGTTCACTGTCCCTCAGACCATTGGAAGGCCAGACTATAGTAAAAACAAAAATTATGAACAAATTCCTATCGACACTGCATACATCTTATTTTGATGTAAAGAAACAAAACGGGAACAAATATAATATGTGGCCCACGGGCCATAGTTTGAGGACCACTGCAGAGAAGGGTATATTTGGAACTCTCTGAAATACTTACTCTCACAAAATTGTCATTATTTGATCAGGAAAAATTACAAAGATGATTCAGAGCTCACTAAGTTTTAAAAATCTCCCTAAAGGGACATTGTCAAAAACAAATATAGACAATTATTTTCCTATGCAGAGTTTTTGGGTGATGAATAGAAATTGAGGAAACAATAAACTAACACAAAATTTAAAAGGAAAAGCTGGGAAATGATATTTGTGTTCTTATATGCATTGCAGCACTATTCACATTAGCTTAAATCTTGAAATAATTTAAGGATAAAGAAACTGTGATATTTATATACAAAATGGGTTACTACCGAACAGCAAAAAAAGATTAAACCCTGAAGTTTATTGCTATCTAAATGGAACTGTAGGGTATCATGCTGAATTAAATGAAGGTCTTTATTTTAAGTTTTCTTAGGATATATGTGGAGTATAGAGAAATATAGTAAAGGAATTGAAAAGTGACCAAAAAAAGACCCTGAGAAAGTCTGTAGAACTGAGTTTGCCGGGGCCCGGGAGATAACATGGAGGTAAGGCATTTACCTTTCGTGCAAAAGGTCATCGGTTCGAATCCCGGTGCCACATATGGTCCCCCGTGCCTGCCAGGAGCAATTCCTGAGCATGGAGCCAGGAGTAACCCCTGAGCACTGCCGGGTGTGACCCAAAAACCACAAAAAAAAAAAAAAAAAAAGAACTGAGTATGACGTTATCCTTGCACAGGGGCCATGCTAATCTTCTCTGTATCATTCCAATTTTTAGTATATGTGCTGCTGAAGCGAGCATGATGGTATGACTGTTAAAGAGACTTAGATAAATTGGTAGAAGGATGCTGACACTCTGATGATATGGATGTATAGCACTGCATGTCTGAAATATCATTATTAACAGTACTGTAAATGACAAGGCCCAAATGGGGGTAAGTGCTCCAATTTAAGAGCTGGGTGGATGTATATACAGGGGTTTGTGTGTATATGTGTGTATATATATGTGTGTGTATGTATAAGTGTGATAGGGAGTTCACAACAAGATGAGCATATAAAATGTAGAAGTTATGGAACTGAATATCATAGTTTGATAATCAAGAGTTATATTTTTGTCTTGCAAAATCACAACTTGAGTAACACAATAACATTTTGGTCTATCTAGCATAAATTAAAATATTTTATTATTATTATTAACTTTTTTGTTTTTTCGTTTGTTTTATTTTTGGGTCACACCGTCAGCACTCAGGGATCACTCCTGGCTCTACGCTCAGAAAACATTCCTGGTAGGCTCAGGGTACCATATGGGATGCCAGGACTCGAACCACTGACCTTCTGCATACAAGGCAAATGCCCTACCTCCATGCTATCTCTCCGGCTCTAATTTGTTTTTTGGACTATAGCCATTGATACTCTGGGTTACCCCTGGATATGTACTCAGTATTTACTCCTGGTGGTTCTTGGGGGACTTATAGATTGCCAGGGAACAAACCTAGGTTGCCTTCATGCAAGGCAAGCACCCTGCCTGCTGTACTTTATCTCTGTTTCCATTATTTGTGTGTGTGTACATGTGTGTGTATGTATGGGGTCTTTCAAGCAATGCTCAGGAAGCCTGGGACTCCTATCGGTGAATTCCAACTAGATTAGTGGTTCATTGAAAGGACCATTTTGCTCTAGCCTTGTGGTAGGGAAAGGCTTTGCATGTGGAAGGCATGGGTTCAGATCTCATGAGTTCCACCAGAAGTGACATCTTATTACTAAGCTGGAAGTAACCTCAGGTCACTTATGGGTTTGTCTCCAAAATGAAAGAAACAAATAAAAATAATTTAATTAGAGAATGAACTGAGGATCTGAATAAGCATTCTCCAAAGGAAGATGTATAACTATCTAATAAGCACATGGAAAATGATAATAATCTTCAGAAAATGCAAATAACAGGACAGCTGGACTGGTGGGGCAAAGTGTAATTATGGGATGATAAAATAAAAAAGTCAAGATATCAAAAGTAAGATAATAAAAGAGTTGTTATAATGTGAAGATATTAAACCCATATATACTGTTAGTGTGGATATAAAATGATCCAGCAGCTTTGTAAAAGTTTGGCATTTCCTCAAATGATTACTCATACATGGAATTGCCATATGACCCAAAAACTTCACTCCTAGATAGATACCCAGAGAGATTAAACCATATGTCCAACAAAACTTATATATGAATACTTATAGCAACATTATTCAGAAAAATATTAATGTCCATCATTAACAAATGAAGAAACAAAACATGCTATTTACATACTTATATGCTTGTTATTTAACCACAGAAGGAAAAATATAACAATGCATTCTACAATTTAGATGAAACTTGAGCCTGGAAATGAAAGAAACAAGTCACAATATATTTATGTATATATACACATATTTATGTACATATAATGATTGTTATTGATCACTGGGTGGATTAGGCATTACCCCTTTCAAGTGGAAATGGGGAAACACACGAACACAGGTAAATACTGCATCCCCCTACCCCAAAGGCGATTTTCTTCTCTGTGTTCAAACTTAAGGAATTTAGCCCTGGGGTGCTGTTTCTGGATGCTACTCACTCTCATTTTGCAGTAAAATCCTGTCTCTCAGACTTATCATAGCATTTAGAAGTGGAGTCTCAAGCTCGGTGTGGAATCATGCCCTGACATGTATAACATATTTCATTAACATGATATTTATCTTCATACCTGGGCTTGATTTTTAGAATTAAATGAGAGAGCAAGGGGTCAACATTAGACTCAGTCTTGATATTAACTGGGTTAATTCAGTCTCTATTAATAGTTCCCATCACCATTGTCCCAAATCTCCCTCCTCCCCACCCCGCCTGTACTATAGACAGGCTCTCCATTTCCTTCAAACATTCTCATTATTAGGACAGTTCAAAATGTAGTTATTTCTCTAACTGAACTCTTCACTCTTTGTGGTGAATTTCCTGAGGTGAGCACCAGGATTCGAACCGATGACCTTTTTCATGAAAGGCAAACGCCTTACCTCCATGCTATCTCCTGGGCCCCTCTTATCTTTCTTGTGTTTTAGTTTTTTCTTTAATGGAGCTAACTTGAACTCAATAAAAATTTAAGAAAAGTCTTTATATATTCTTAAGAATTTAAGACCACTTATTTCAAGAAATATATCTTTATATATACTTCATATTGTACTGAATGTGAATTATTCTGTTTGCCAACAGACATGAGCCAGTTTGGATATTCCAATCTGGAGAAGCCTGTGTTCACAATTTCCCCCTTTCTCTCCTTTCACAGTTTCCTAAGCAAGTTTCAATTCATAAAAACTATCTAGGGGGCCGGAGAGATAGCATGGAGGTAAGGTGTTTGCCTTTCATGCAGAAGGATGGCGTTTCGAATCCCAGCATTCCATATGGTCCCCTGATCCTGCCAGTAGTGATTTCTGAGCATGGAGCCAGGAGTAACCCCTGAGTGCTGCTGGGTGTGACCCCCCAAAAAACTCCCCAAATCAAACAACAACAAAACTATTTGGTTTTACCCTTTCCAAAAAAGTTGTTTAGGCTGTGTATTTTCTTTAAGTTGTTGCTTATCCTTGAAGCTTAGTTTTGTTTCTACAAATATGAATAATAATCTATCTGGATAATGTATTGTTGGTGTGGTGTTTATTTCATTGAGTTTTTATTCACTCATTCATTGATTTTTATTATATACCACCATTCCGTTCTGGTTTGCATAGTTTCATTTGATGGATCTGCTGTCAATTGTATGGGTTCTTCTTTGTATGAAAGTTCCTTCTTTTGATCTTTTTTTCTTTTCTTTTTTTTTGGTTTTTGGGTCACTCAAAAGGTGCTGCGCTCAGAGGTTACTCCTGGCTCTATACTCAGAAATTGTTCCTGGCAGGCTCGGGGTACCATATGGGATGCCGAGATTCAAACCACTGTCCTCCTGCATTCAGGGCAAACACCCTACCTCCATGCTATTTCTCCAGCCCATGGGAAGTTCTTAACTATGATTTCTTTAATTAGTGATTCTTTATCAAATTCACCTTCTTGTTCTGTAGGGACTCTGATGATTTTGATATTGTTCCTCTTGCACTCATTCCATGAGTCCTGGTGTGCTCTTTATTCATTCTCAGATGTTTCCTGATTTGTTGTTTTTTCTAGAGGCTTTCTGCATCTCATCTTGGAACTCACTTATTTTTTCCTAATCTACAGTTACTCTGCTGCTCAGATCTTTAATTGGCTTTTTTTTTTAAAGTCATCTATCATTCTCTTTAATTATGTTGCTTCTAATTGTAATTTTCTAATTTCTGTTCCTGTGCTTTCTTAAGCTTTGCCAACTACCTGTGTGATTTTTTTGAGCTTATTAAATCTCTTCAATTTGGTGTCATTAAAGCCATTCTCAGAGAGATTACAGAGCTGGTTGGTGCTGGTAGAACCTCCCATGTTACTATTTTTACATGCTACTGTTTTGCTCTATCTTCCCCATTGTGTTGCCTTTGATCTTAGTGTGCTGAGGGTGATTTCTGTAGTTAGATGCACTAGGATTCTCTGTTGGATTAGGCAGATGTTGCTCTTTTCCCTCCTTGGCAGTCTTCACCCAGTGACAAGAGTTGTAAACATTTGCAGTGTGGTGCAGTGAATAGGTGATGTAATTCAGGGTACTAGCAATGGTTAATAGAGTTACAGATATGAGGAGTGTATATTTACGAGGAAGGTTGAATGAGCAGAGGGACTGTGATGTGAATATAGTCCTTTTGAGACAGTAGTTGTTGAACATGGAGGCTGCTGGGACCCATTCAAACGGAGGGAACTCTGCTTCTGGTTCCACAAGATCTCAAAGCATATTTGCTGGAGGTTAGCCACCTGGAAGGTTGAATGAGCAAGTGGATCATCTGATATGTGGACGTGGGCCTGCTGAGATGGCCAAGGCTAATATGCAGTTCTTATCAGGTTAGAGAAATCTTCATTCTGTCTTTTGTGAATAAGGTTCTAAATAAAAATTTATTCTGAGGCCAAGGAACACTATTGTAAAGTCAAGATCAACAAGGTTTCTAGCCAAGAAGTCAAATCCTTTTTTTAAAACCTATGTAGGAGATCATAAGATGACTGAACTTTTACTTCTTGCATCAACTCTAAGGAATTAAAAAAAAAAAGGAATTATGTTTTTTTGTTTGTTTTGTTTTTGGGCCATACCTGGAGGTGCTCAGGGGTTACTCATGGCTATCTACTCAGAAATAGCTCCTGGCAGGCACGGGGGACCATATGGGATGCCAGGATTCGAACCAACCACCTTAGGTCCTGGGTCGGCTGCTTGCAAGGCAAACGCTGCAGTGCTATCTCTCCAACCTCAACTCTAAGGAATTAAATTGTTCATCTTGCTTGATTCATTTTTCAGGAGAGTGGACACATCTTATGGTTTATTACTCCCAGAAAAGTGCTGAGGGTACCATGCAGTGTCTGTGGCTCCCATGTGCAAAGCATGTGTTCCCCTTCTTTGAGATACCCCCTTGGACCTTGCCTGATTTTATTTCATATGTTATAGGGCAGAAATATCTAATTTTTTTTATAATGGTCTTTTATTTTTCTTAAAACCCATAGATCAGTGACATTATTCTGTCTCTCCCTCTGGTTTATTTCACTCAGCATAACAGTTTCCATGTACATCACTGTATAAGAAAATTTCATGATGTCATCTCTCCTGACAGCTGTATAATATTCCAATGTGTATATATACCACAGTTTCTTTAGCCATTCATCTGTTGAAGGGCATCTTGGTTGTTTCCAGAATTTGGCTATTGTAAATAGTGCTGCGATGAATATAGTTATGAGGAAGGCATTTTTAAATTGCATTTTTGTGTTCCTAGGGTACATCCCTAGGAGTGGTATAGCTGGATCATATATGAGCTCAGTTTCCAGTTTTTTTTTTGAGGAATTTCCATATTTTCCATAAGGGCTATATTAGATGGCACTCCCACCAGCAATGAAAGAGAGTTCCTTTCTCCCCACATCTATGCCAGCACTGATTGTTCTTGTTCTTTATGATGTGTGCCAGTCTTTGTGGCATGAGATGGTACCTTGTAGTTGTTTTGATTTGCATTTCCCTGATGATTATTGATGTGGAGCATTTTTTATCTGCCTTTTGGCCATTTGTATTTCTTTTTTGTTTGTTTGTTTGTTTTGGGGTCACACCCAGCAGCGCTCAGGGGTTACTCCTGGCTCTACACTCAGAAATCACTCCTGGAACCTCAGGGACCATATGGGATGCCAAGATTCAAACCACTGTCTTTCTGCATACAAGGCGAATGCCTTACGGTCATGCTATTTCTCTGACCTCTGTATTTCTTTTTTTTTTTTTTTTTGACTAAGTGTCTGCTCATTTCTTCTCCCCGTTTTTTATGGGTTTAGATTATTTTTTCTTGTAAATTTTGTCATTGCCTTGTATATCTTAGATATTAGCCCCTTGTATGATGGGTATTGGGTGAATAGTTTCCTGCATTCTATGGGTGGATTTTGTATTAAGCACTATTTCCTTTGAGGTGCAGAAGCTTCTCAGCTTAATATAGTCCCATCTGTTTAGCTCTGCTTCCATCTAGACAATTTTTTGAAACTAACCATGTATCATAACATTATTCATTTTTCCAGTGAAACAGATATTACCTTTCTGAAATAGTTTTCTAGTATCATAATAATACTGGATTACAATCACCAAATCTCTGTGTCAGAAAAGATAGTACTTGTGTGTGTGGTTGACTCAGTTAAGTGATCTTGCCAGTTTGGTTGGGACTCTTCTATGTAACTTTCATTATCCAGTCAGCTATCAAGGATTCAGTATCATGGTTATATGCATATAAGTGTAACACATTCAATTTAACAAAATGGAAGTCCCTGCATTTGCCACATCTGCTAATTTTCTATTGCCCCCAAATTAAAGATCTGACCGAGCTGAAGAAGATGTATAAAAACATATTCTGAAGTGGGAGAATTCAGGTATTCTTATATATTTTTGGTTTTTCGGCCACACCCATTTGACGCTCAAGGGTTACTCCTGGCTAAGCGCTTAGAAATTGCCCCTAGTTTGGGGGGACCATATGGGACGCTGGGGGATCTAACCATGGTCCTTCCTTGACTAGCACTTGCAAGGCAGACACCTTACCTTTAGCACCACCTCGCCAGCCCCATTGTAATATATTTTTTCAGTAATGTTGCTTGTTTTGTTTTTCTGTATTTGAAGTGGATATAGAATGATTAAACACCAGATAAAAACAATAAAAGCATGTTGTTTTTATCATTTGAAGACATGTAATTGTGAATGAAACCTGTGTGAACTCATATATTACAAAACTGTTCTGACCTCTGTTTTAGTCATTGTCCACGAGGAAATATTTTTGCATGTTTTATGGGGTGTTCTCGGTTGCACCTGGCAATACTCAATGCTTACTCCTCTCTCTGTGCTCAGTGGTTCATATGTAATGCTAGGGATTGAACTGGGTTTGGTTGTATGAAAGCCCCGTACTATCTTTTGAGCACCAATGGAAAAAACATATACCTGTGATTTGTGTGTTTCCTGACCAACACTGTGAATTCTGTTCCAGATGCCACTGTGTATATAATCTAGGAAGATAAATCTTAAATATAGCTTAGTTTTTGCAATTGTCCATCTTCAAATAGGAGACCTTCAAGGCTCAATTAGAATTAATATTATTAGAATTAATAACTCATCACTGAACCTGTAAAGTCAGAGGACAGAATAGAAAAAGCTGAAATATTGTAGTACATAAATTAATTTTTGTATTGTCCACTTGGTGGTAGAGTTGTTTTTAGAAAGCAGCATGAAGAGTAATGAGCCAAATAAAAGAGAAATAGAATCTCATGAATTCCTAGCTGTGAGAGAAATGCAGCATGCATTTTCAGTGGACATTCTTCTAAGAAGCATCATTACATTTAATAATGTACACAAGATAATATAAACCAGCATATACACATTTATGTTATAGCTTTTTTTCCTTGTCAGGCATGGTAATTTCATTTTCTAACAAATCAGATGAAACTACTTGCTTTCTGGCTATAGAATTCAATGCTCAGGGATGGAGATTTTAGAGATAATGTTAATTTGAGCTGTCATAAACATTAACTTCTTCCTGCTCAAAATCTGAGCTGTCGATCAGTAATTCTGACATTACTTGGGCTCTCGTTAAAAATGCAGAATGTTGGTTCTTAGCTCCAACCTAATAAATTAGACTTCAATGGAACAATATTCCAGGTTTTTTGTATGTACTGTGAAATGCTGTTCTCTCATAGCTGATGAAGTGCTAAGGAAAGAGAATAGGGTAGGTATCAGCACTGGAATAATTTAACAAAAATTCACAGTTGTATTCTGAATTTTTTTTATTTTTATTTATTTATTTATTTATTTTTTGTTTTTGGGTCACACCCGGCAGTGCTCAGGGGTCACTCCTGGCTCTATGCTCAGAAATTGCTCCTGGCAGGCACGGGGGACCATATGGGGCACCGGGATTCGAACTGATGACCTTTTGCATGAAAGGCAAATGCCTTACCTCCATGCTATCTCCCGGGCCCCATATTCTGAACTTTTAATAGCTTATTGGAAGCCATCCCCCAAATGCCCTTGTTTTTGTGTAGCCATCTCTAGTTCTTTTAAATTCTAAAAAGCAAGCAAGCAGAGTTATGTGGGTCATTAATACACTTGTCATTCCGTGTTAAAATACAGGAATTCCTGGAGACTTGTGTTCTTCTTCGGCCTAATCCATTTCTGATGGTGTGATATCTGCCAGCATGGGAATCTCTTTATCTGGAGAAAGAAATGAAGCTGTTGAGAAAGTTTATCCTTTTTAGCTTTTATAAAAATTTATGGCTTTAGAATACAGATAGGGCTAAGGTTAAAATGGTAAACACACTTTAGGATACAGACAAGGCTAAGGTTAAAATAGTAAACACAGGAGGTCTAAACCCATTTGTATATTTTCATCTGTTGAAAATGAATGATCAGGGTTGGTTAATGTTTGTTTATGTAATTTGAGCACACCAGTCAATGATGTTTGGAGAGAAATTAAGTAAAAGGGACCAAAGAGCACTATACATTATCACTTTAACTTGCATGTCATGAATTGTTTATATACATTTAATATATACATTTAAATAACATATCTGAGGTAGAAGAAATGCTCAGTGAAGAAGTACAATTTGTTGACAGCACATAGACTTAATATTAAATAGTATTGGGTTTGTGTTTGAATTTTGTAGCATGCTATCTGTTTGGGTGTTCAAGTACATTATCTGAAGTTATTTGGTTTTGGTTTTGTTCTTAACAGAAACTGAAAAGTGTGAACAATGTGTTCCTCAAATTGTAATTTTGAAGTATTAATAAGAAAATATTTTTAAAGGAGCTGAAAAATAACAGATACTCAATGAATGTTAGTTTTTATTTTATTGGTGTATCTATATTCAGAATAACTTGCACTTCAATCTTTATCTTTGGAATATTTTTTAGGTCTCTATTATTGTTTTTATAATTTTTATTTTTACCACAGTGGATTACAAATCTTTCACAGTACTATTTTAGGTACATAGTGACATTGAATCAGGGGCATTCTCACCACCAATGTTGTCCTCCCTCCACCCGTGTTCCCAGCATGCATCCCATATCCCCCTGCTTTACCTCCCCTTCCCCCGGTTGCTAGTATAAGGGGTCCCCTGTGTCTAGTTTGTTGTAGATTGGTATCAATTCAGTTGTCATTAGCTTTGGATTTGGTGTTTAAGTCTGATCATTTTTATTCCTACTCCATGTTCAATTGACTGTTTGTCTTGGTACCCTCCATTATTTCTCCTCCAATTTATGAGGTAGATCAAGATGGTTCAAATTATGTGGTTTTGCTAGAAGGAAAGAAAAAAAGGGAGGGAGAAATCAGACAAGCAAAAAAATGGGAGGAGTTCTTCAAGAGGCTATAAATATCAAGTTAAAAGAAGAAAAACTGAAAGCATTTCCACTAAGGTCAGGAACTGGGCAAGGTTGTCCACTCTCTCCACTCTTGTTCAATATAATCTTAGAAGTCCTAGCAATGGCAATCAGACAAGAGAAGGGAATTAAAGTAATCCAAATAGGGAAAGAGGAACGTAAACTATCTCTTTTTGCAGATGATATGATATATATCTTCTCCCTACTTCTTTCCTTCTCCCCTTTCTTCTTCCTTCCTCCTCATCAATTCAATCTATGTCAAATAAAACGCACACTGATAGTTTCTCTTTAGGAAAGAACTTCGATACAAAAGATGCAGCATAACAGTACTACATAGGGTAGTGTCCCACATAGGTAGGCCTCATTAACACACTGTTTAGTACTCAACACAGTAAACCTATGTGTATCCTAAACTGCTCCAGCCATTATTTAACCCTGAAACCATCATTTAGCAAGGCCCAGCACCATCACTTATAAAATGTCTAGAAACTGGGAAAAAATCTTCCAACTCCGACACACTGACCCAATCTCTTTTATTTGATTTATTAAGTTTTTTTTAATAACTTTTTATGGGCCAGAGAGACACCATGGAGATAAGGCATTTGCCTTGCATGTAGAAGATTGGTGGTTTGAATCCCGGCACTCCATATAGTCCCCTGTGCCTGCCAGGAGCGATTTCTGAGCATAGAGCCAGGAATAACCCCCGAGAGATGCTGGGTGTGACCCACATTTTTATTTTTACTATACTTAACCTACTTTTCTGTTCTCCTCTCTCTTAGCCTCAGCCCTCCCTTCCTCTCTTACCTGACATAGGCCTGTATTGCTATGAGTTTCCCCCTAATTGCTGGTTTTGCTGTGTCTCACAGATTTTGACAATTGTCTCTTCATTATCATTTGACTCAAGGAATCTTTTTATTTCTCCCTTGAGTTCCTCTTTGATGCAGCTGTTGTTGAGCAGCATGTTGTTTAATCTACAGGTGCTGGATTTTCTCCACTAAGGATAATGTTGGCTGTGGTTTTTTCATAGATAGCTGTAACTATCTTGAGAAAGTTTCCTTCCAGTCCTTTTTTGCTGAGTGTTTTCAACATGAATAGGTGTTGGATTTTGTCAAATGCCTTCTCTGCATCGATTGATATAATTATGTAGTTTTTGTCTTTTTTATTGTTGATGTGGTGTATCATCAACAATGTTGATTGATTTGCATATGTTGAACCATCCTTGCATCCCTGGGATGAAACTCACTTGGTCATGATGTATAACTATTTTTTTTGGTTTCTGGGGTCACACCCGGTGGTGCTCAGGGGTTACTCCTGGCTGTCTGCTCAGAAATAGCTCCTGGCAGGCATTGGGCACCATATGGGACACCGGGATTCGAACAAACCACCTTTGGTCCTGGATCGGCTGCTTGCAAGGCAAACACCGCTGTGCTATCTCTCCGGGCCCTGTATAATCTTTTTGATTATACAAAAAATAATGAATTTGGTTTACTAAGATTTTGTTGAGTATTTTTGCATCCATGTTCATTAGTGAGATTGTTTCTTTTTAAGTCAATTTTGACCTCTGTTGCATATGATCTGTTAGGGTGCTTCTAATGATCTTTATATTTGTGATCTTATACAAGTTAAATTTATATCCTAAGGCATGGTCTATTCTGCAGTAGATTCCATATGGACTTGCGAAGAATGTGTATTCCGCTTTTTTTGGGTTGGGGGCCCTATATAAGTCTATTAGCCCTAGTTCTTCTAATTTTTCATTTAGGACTCTTATTTCTTTGCTAGTTTTCTGTCTAGTGGATCTGTCCAGTGGTGATAGTAGAGTATTGAGATCTCCTACTACTATCACATTTCCTTTCATGTGTTTCTCCAGGTTTGCAAACAATTGCCTTACGTATTTTGCTACCTCAGCATTTGGTGCATAAATATTAACCAGGGTTAGTACTTCTTGATCTAGTGTTCCCCAGATCAGTAAGTAGTGACCCTTTGTCTCCGATCACTTTCTTGAGGTTTACTGCAATTCAGTCTGATATAAGAATGGCTGTCCCTGCGTTATTTTGTTTTCCATTGGCTTGAATTATTGATTTCCATCCTTTTATTCTAAGCCTGTGCCTATTTTGTACTTGTAGGTGTGTTTCTTTCAGGCAGCAGAAATTCAGTTTATGTTTTCTAATCCAGCTCTTTATTATGTGTCTTTCAATTGGAGAATTTAGTCTATTGACATTTAAGGAGATTATTGACATAGAGGGCCATTGTGTGGAATGGTTTTTGTTACAATTGGGAGTTTGGATTGTGTAATTCATCTCTGAGTTGATCGCTTAGAATTGGTCTTGTTTGCGCAAATAATTTTTTTAGTCCACCCTCCCATATGAATGAGAGTTTTGCCTGGTAGTGGACTCCAGGTAGAAAGTTTCTTTCATTCAGTCATTTACATATGTCATTCCACTGTCTTCTTGCTTGAATTGTTTCAAATGGGAGATCTTATGATTCTTATGTTCCTTTCTTTGTACTTGAGGGTTATTTTCTCCCTTACTGCTTTAAGGAATTCATCTTTCTCTCTCTCTTTTTTTTTGCCATTTAGATTACTATATGTCTTGGTGTTGATTTATTATGGTCTATTTTATTAGGGACACTTCACCTTCTGGATTTGCACTGAAGCCTCTTTCCAGAGGATGGAAAAGTTTTCCACTATTATTTCCCTGACTACTTGTTCTTTCCCTTTTCCTATTTCCTCCCCTTCTGGTATACCTACGAATCTTAGATTATTTCTTTTGTCTTTGTTCATTAAATACAGAACTTTTTCTTCCCATTTTCTTTGCATTAGTAAGAAAAAATTGCATTAAATATCCGCATACCCTGAACAGTACCGTTTAGGGTATGCAAATGTTTGATAAGATTTTTTGCGATGTTTTTCTTACTAATGTGATTTTTTATTGTGAATATTTGATAAGCAAATAATCACGAATACTTTGCGCTTAGCGCAGATGTCATTTCTGCTGCTCCTGCCCGCTGTCCCTTGCATTATCGGAGGCCTAAGGAAAAGAAGGGAGAGAAGTTTATTACAGAAATAGATTTTGTCATACCTTCATCATGACTTCATCAAAGCCTGCAGTGAAGAGAAAGATTGATGATGAGCATAGACAATTTCAGGAAAAGTGGGAGATGCAGTATTTTTTTCTTGAGCACAGGGGCATCCCCACATGTCTTATTTGCTCAGAGAAAGTTGCAGTGCACAAGGACTACAACTTAAAATACCATTATTCAACTAAACATGCTGAGGAATGTGCAAAATATGAAGGAAATGAGAGAGCCAAGCGGGTTGCCAGTCTTAAGGCATGTCTAATGAGGCAACACGATTTCTTCAAGAAAGCAACCAAAGAGAATGTTGCATCAGTTGAAGCTAGTTACATGGCTAGTGAGATGATTGCTAAGGCAGGGAAACCATTCACTGAAGGAGAGTTTGTTAAAAAATGCATGTTACATGCTGCAAGTATTATCTGTCCAGAAAAGAAAGGCCAGTTTAGCAAAACTGCCTTTCTGCCAACACTGTGGCAGAGCACATTTCTGACATGTCAAGTGACATTTATCATCAACTGTGTGAGAATACCAAATGTTTTGATGCATACTCAGTTGCTCTTGACGAGGGCAGAGATATAACAGACATTGCGCAGCTCACAATTTATGTCCGTGTTGTTGATTGCAATTTTGAATTGACAGAGGAGCTGCTCACAATAATTTCAATGCATGACCAGACCACCGCTAATGAGATGCCATTGAGAATGCAGGTTTTCCATGGAAGAGGGTTGTTGGAATAATAACCGATGGAGCACCATCGATGACAGGGAAGAAAAACGAACTGGTGGCACTTGTTCAAATAAAACTTGGGGGACCGGGTGGTGGCACTGGAGGTAAGATGCCTGCCTTGCCTGTGCTACCTTGGACGGATCGTGGATCGATCCCCCTGTTTCCCATATGGTCCCCCAAGCCAGGAGCAACTTCTGAGCACATAGCCAGGAGTAACCCCTGAGCGTCACTGGGTGTGGCCCCCAAACCAAAAACCAAAACAAAACAAAACAAAAAACTTGAAGAGGAGTGTGTAGAGAGAAGGCCATTGCTCTTCATTGCATTATCTATCAGCAGGCCCTTTGCAGTAAATGCCTGCTTTGTGATAATGTGATGTCTGTTGTTGTGAAGTGCATCAACCAAATCAGATCCAGGGGCTTAAAGCACAGTAAGTTCCGTGCTTTTCTTTTTTTTTTAGAGGAAATGGAGTCAGAATATGGAGATGTGCTCTATTTCACCGAGGTATGTTGGCTCAGTAGGGGAAATGTCCTGAAAAGATTTTTTGAGTTGAGAGAAGTGAAAGCCTTCATGGAGAAGAATGGGAATGCTGTTTCTGAGTTGAGTGATCACAAATGGCTCATGGACTTAGCTTTTCTTGTTGACATCACACATTAGCTGAATGTACTAAAATAGATCTTACAAGGCCCGGGGCAGCTTATCAGTGCTGCCTATGACAAAGTGAGAGCATTCTCCATAAAACTTGTGTTGTGGAAATCCCAGCTCTTCAGAGAAGCCTTTGCCATTTCCCAGAATGCAAGGAACTTGTGGATCAGGCATACCATTCAGTGATTAGAAATATGTTGATGCTATTTTTAAGCTAGAGAAGAAATTTGATCACAGATTTGCAGACTTCAAAAAGCACAGAGCCACTTTCCAAATTTTTGTGGGCAGCTTTTCCTTTGATGTGCAAGATGCCCCTCCTGTGCTTCAAATGGAGCTCATTGATCTGCAATGCAATTCTGATCTCAAAGCCAAGTTCAGGGAGATTAGTGGGAAAGCAGACATGCAAGGGCAATTTTTGAGAAAATTGCCCCTCTGCTTCCCTGAGCTTTCCCGAATGTTCAAAAGCATCATGTGCCTTTTTGGGAGCACATATTTGTGTAAAAATTTATTCTCTACATTGAACTTCAATAAGTCAAAGTACAGGTCTAGACTTAATGATGATCATCTTCAAGCCATACTGATGGTCTCAATTGCTTCCTCTCTAAAGCCAAATGTGGTTCAGATTTGTGAGAAGAAGTGCTGTCCAATCTCTGGCAGCAAGGAATAGGCAAAAGATGCCATGTTCAGAAGAACTGTCCATGATCTTCACTCAATGTTCTATTCATGTTTAGAAGAAATAATTAGGGGGCCTGGTGGTGGCGCTGGAGGTAAGGTGCCTGCGCTAACCTAGGACGGACCTCGGTTCGATCCCCCGGTTCCCCATATGGTCCCCCGTGCCTGCCAGGAGCGACTTCTGAGTGAATAGCCAGGAGTAACCCCTGAGTGTCACTGGGTGTGGCCCAAAAACCAAAAACCAAAAAAAAAAAATAAGAAGAAATAATTAAAACTGTTAATAATGACATTTGAGAACTTTTTTTTTTTTTTGGTGAAATCCTTATGCGACCCTGCCTCACCTCGACTTTGCCTCCTGCGGTAAATTGAGTTTGAGAGCCTTATCTATAGATTTATCGTACTCATTGGATTGTGATTCTTTCATTTCTTTTACTATAGCTTGCATTTCTTTTGCTATGGCTGGTTTTAGGTCTTTATCTATTGGGTTTGTGTGTTTTGGTGGACTTGGAAACTTCTTAGGATTTCTCTCCATATCCCCAGTTGTTAGTGTTTTCTTTGGTTTATTATATTTCTTTGCATTTATTGGTTTGGCTTGGAATGCAGTGCTACCTATTTCATCCCTCCTTTGCTACCTGTGGTGTGGGTCTGGGTCCCTTCTCTGGAGTGTGGCTGTAGGTGGGTGTGTTGGCTGAGGTTGCTGAGGTTTGGTCCCTCCCACTTCTTCCAGTTGAGTCTGGGCCAATCACCCCTCCCCCTCTTCCTGCCAGTCAGTACAGTTCTGCTCCTAGCCACAGTGGTAGAGGGCCCACTTGTGCCTAAATCACTCACTCCTTTCCCCCACATGGAAGTCAGCCTGCACTTCCTTCTTGCCCCTCTAGTCACTGGTTCCCCTGACTCTCGGCCTTCCAGGCTGCCTAGGTTATGGTGGCAAGTTGGCAACACCCTCCACACATTCTCTCTGGGCCTCCTGTTCTCGCTCCCCAAACTCACAGTCTCCCTGAGTGGTGCATTCCCAGCAGGTCACCTGGCTTCATTCCCTGGACTCTAAAAAAAAAGACTATTTTTAAATAATTTTTATTGTGACCAACGTGAATTATAAGTCTTTCACAGTTATATTTAAGGTACATAGTGACATTGAATTAGGGCCATTCCACCACCAATTTTGGCCTCCCTCCACCTCTATTCCCAACATACATCCAATACCTTCACCCTTTGCTCATTGGACTGATAGTGTAACAGGTCCTTTTGTGTATAGCTTGTTGTAGATTCGGTCTTTTAATTCTATTGTTAACTATGGGTTGGATATTTAGGTCTGATCATTATTTTTATTTCCACTCAAAGTCTATGAGACTGCTTGCCCTTGGTACCATTCACTGTGTCCCCCCCAATTTATGAGGCAGAACAAGATGATTCATGTTCTATAGTTCTGTTGAGGGGAAAAAAGGAAAGCTAGGAGGAACCCCTTTCTAGAAGCTATAATTATACATTTAAAAGAAGAAAAACATAAAAGTAAAAACCAAACTAAAACAAAACAAACAACAAAAACACAACAATTACCACTACCACTACCACCAACAACAAAAGGGAAGGGGGTGCTGGTGTGGCAAATATTTTGCATAGACACAGTAAGTATTGGGGGAAATTAGAAAGGAAATTTCCTTGACCTAAGAGATACAGGGTTTCTTCACCTTTGGAGTAGATAAGAGTTTGTTTCTATACATAAGTTTTCCCCTTTTTAGTGTGCCTATGCAAAAAAGGAGCTATGTCATATTATATTGTTGGTGCAATTGGTAAGAATGATAGGCTATACAGTCTCTATGTTCTGGTTTTGACCTGAGCTTTTATCTCAAGCAGGACTTTTTCTACTAGAATTTCATACCAATCAGAACCAAAAGAAACAAAAGCAAATAAAAAAGGGCGGTGCAATGGCAGAGGCTATATTTACGTTTGGAAATAAACACATTAAGAGGTATAACTATTAAAAAATTTAGCATATGGGGCTGGAGAGATAGCACAGCGGCGTTTGCCTTGCAAGCAGCCAACCCAGGACCTAAGGTTGTTGGTTCGAATCCTGGCATCCCATATGGTCCCCCGAGCTGCCAGGAGCTATTTCTGAGTAGATAGCCAGGAGTAACCCCTGAGCACCGCCGGGTATGGCCCCAAAACAGAAAACAATAACAACAAAAAATTTAACATATAAAGAAAATATAGATATTCACATTAAATCTTTTGGTATAATCTTGGGGGGGGGTTGGGATCCAGGGCACATTTTCATCCCACACTGTGGTCTTCTTGAGACTGAGAAATGGTTTGCATCAGTAAGGGATCAGGTAGAATCCTTGAGCTGTAGGCCCTTCTTGAGCTGAATCCGCTAGCATGCAACAGTCCAATTTGAGAGAGTGTGTGAGAAGAAGGGCGGCATAGAATGAATCAGCAGTAGTAGTGATTGCAACTTCTTGCAAGGGCGTGGGACTGAGAGGATGTTCTTTTACTTTGGGAGCAGAGTAGCAGCTTATTGGGGCAGGGCATCAATCTCAGTTCTTAAGGAGTTAAGAATGGAAGGTAAAGAGGATAAAATAGAGAGAGATAACAAATCAGAATTGAGGGGGTGAGAGGAAAGAAGGAGTTCAATATACCAATATAGGTATGGATTGTTTACAATATAAATTAGACAATCATAGAGGCATTCATTGCATACAACTCATGCTCACTTATGGATGACATTAGAGGTCTATTCATAGGTTGTAGTTGGATGTGTGACCCTTATAGAATGGTTCTGAGCGCTTAAGAAATAGTTATTAAGAAAAGATAAATAAATTACTAAAAATAGACTCGGAAAGAAAAGAATAAAGAAGAGAGAGAGAAAAAATAATTTGGGTTAGTGCCTTGGGGGGGGGAAGGTTTTCAAATTTCTAGGATCTTCATTAATAGCAAGGGCGTATTTTGCTAAATAAAGCCTTCAGGGTTAGATTATGGGTGGAGTATTTTAGGATACACATAATTTTCACTTCTAGAGTACTAAGAAATTTGGTAGTAAGCACTTTAAGAGGAATCTACCCTATGTAGTATCATTCACTGTGTTTTGCACATTAAAGTTCCTTTTCTAAAAAGAAACGGACAGCATGGACTTTATGATATAACAGTAACATAGGTTGAATTGAAAAAGAAGGGGAAAGGAAAGAGGGAAAGAAGAGAGAAAAAAGAAAAAAGAAAAGGGATAATAGTAATTTGAAGAAACATACTCAATGTGTGGAATCTGTAACATAAGTCTATGGTGTGGCCTCAATGATCATGTATTTTAGGTCTTAGTAGAAGACATACTTAAAATGAAATGGGTAAATTGAAGTATTTTATCAAGACATTGTCATAATGGACACTGTATATAGTGTCTAATATGATAGAACTCCAAATAGAAAAATTAGAGTGTCTATCCTATATCTACAAAAATTACTGTGGGCAAAGAAGCTGGAGAGTTATTTTATATCTAATAAAATTAAGACATTAAAACATACTGCTAGTAAGCACAGCAGTGGGAGTCCCCTGTTTCCAATCATATTCTGCACTTGGTTCTGTGGATAAGAACATTAGAACATTTTTGTAGGCCTTTGTAGTGAGAGGTTGATTGAACACCTGCTTGTTCTAAACAGCTGTTTTTATTGTTTCAGGTTTCTTTGTGGTAGAAAAGAGAGCAAAGTTTTTGTGTTTATCCTCTTCTGTTTGATTTGATCACATCTCCTCACTACATCCTGGCACCTACAGTGTTCAGAGTATCTATCATTTAGACCAGGGGTCTCAAACTCAATTTACCTGGGGGCCGCAGGAGGCAAAGTCGGGGTGAGGCTGGGCCGCATAAGGGATTTCACTTACTGAATATTCGCAATAAAACAATCGCATTAGTAAGAAAAAAATCGCAAAAAAAAAAATCGCATTAAATATTTGCATACCCTGGTCGGAACTGCTCGGGGTATGTGAATGTTTAATACGATTTTTTTCTTACTAATGCAATTTTTATTGCGATTGTTTGGTAAGTGAATAATTGCAAATACTGCGATATTTGAAGGCCGGCCACGGGCCACAAAATGTTGTACAGAGGGCCGTAAACGGCCCTCGGGCCGCGAGTTTGAGACCCCTGATTTAGACCATTGTGTTTCTTCATGGAGTATTATAGGTATTTATGGTGTATATTCTAAATACCACAGATAAGTGATATCATACTGTATTTTTCCTTCTTCTGGCTTACTTCATTTAATATATTTTGTTGATCCATCCATGTTGCTGCATATTGCATCAATGTATTGTTTCTTACTGCTATGTAGTATTCCATTGTGTATATGTACCACATCTTTATGATCTACTCATTTGTTGTTGGATATCTAGGTTGATTCCAAGTCTTGGCTATTGTACTGAGTGCTGCAATAAATAGTGGTGTGCATACATACTTTTGAATGAATGTCTTTATCCTGGGGATAGATACCCAAGAGTGGGATTCTGGGTCATATGGCAGCTCAATTTTGAGTTTACTGAGAACCCTCCATACTGTTTTCCATAGGGATTGGACCAGGCAGCATTACCACCAGCAGTAGATAAGAGTTCCTTTCTTACTGCAACTGAGATTGATCCCATTTTTTTTGATGTATTCTATCCTCACTGGTGTAAGATGGTACCGCATTGTTGTCTTGATTTGGATTTCCCTAATAATGAGTGATGGTGTACATGTTTTTATGTGTCTGTTGGCCATCTGTTTGTCTTCCTCAGAGAAATGTCTATTCATTTCTTCTACCCATTTTTCTATGGCTTTATTAGGTTTTTGTGGAGCTAACATTTGTGAGTGCTTTGTATATCTTGGATATCAAACCTTTATCTGATGTGTTGAGTGCAATTTTTTCCCCATTCCATTAGCTGTCTTCTAGTTTTAGCTCATATTTCTTTTGCCATACAGAAACTTTTTAATTTCATGCAGTCCCATTTATTTAGGTTTGATGTTATAGCTCTTGCCATTGGCATTCTATCATCAAAGACGTTTTTGAGGTATAAGTGTTGGAGTGTTCTGTCCATGTTTTCCTCAAGGAACTTTATAGCTTTGGGTTTAATTTCAAGGTCTTTAATCCATTTTAAGTTGAGTTTTCTGTAAGGTGTGAAGTGCAGAACAATCTTTAATTTCTTACAGGTGGTTATCCAGTTGTTCCAACACCATTTGTTGAAGAGACTGCCTTTGTTTCATTTCAAATTGGCACCTTTGTCAAATATTAGTTGACCATTTATTTGGGGGTATGTCACTGGATATTCTATTCTGACCCATTGTTCTGAGATTCTTTCTTTGTTACAATACCATGCTATTTTGATCCTTATGGTTTTATAGTAAAGCTTCAGGTTAGGTAAAAAAAAATGCCACACAGTTTCTTGTTTTTCAGTATGGATTTGGCTAAGCTACGTCTTTGTGGTTCCACATTAACTTTATAAATGATTGTTATAAGTCCTTAAAAATGATGGCTGAATATGGATAGGGATTGCAATGGATCTATATAGTAGTTTAGGTAGCCTGTTTATTTTGATGATGTTGATTCTTCCTACCTGTGAACATGGGATGCTCTTCTAATTCTTTAAGTTCTCTTCAATTTCTTTCTAAAGTGTTTTGAAGTTTTCATGGCATAGGTCTTTCACCTCTCTTGTTAGGTTGATTCCTAGGTACTTGATATTTTTAGATACTATTTTAAATGGGATGGACTCCTTTATCTTTTTCTCCTCTGCGTCATTATTTGTATAGAGGGATGCCACTGTTTTTTGTGTATTGTATTTATAGCCAGCCACTTTGCTGTGCTGGTTTATTGTTTCTAGGAGCTTTTCTGTAGAATCTTTAGGGTTTTCAGTATATATCATTATATAATCTGCAAATAGAGATAGTTTGACTCCCTTTTTCTTTATTTGGATTCTTTTGATTCCCTTCTCTTGCCTGATTGTTCTTGCTAGGACTTCTAAAACTATGTTGAATAAGAGTGGAGACAGTGGACAGCCTTGTCTAGTTCCTGACCTTAGTGGAAATGCTATCAGCTTTTTGCTATTAAGAATAATATTGGGGGACCCGGGAGATAGCATGGAGGTAAGGCATTTGCCTTTCATGCAAAAGGTCATCGGTTCGAATCCCGGTGCCCCATATCATCCCCTGTGCTTGCCAGGAGCAATTTCTGAGCATGGAGCCAGGAGTAACCCCTGAGCGCTGCCGGGTGTGACCTAAAAACCAAAAAAAAAAATAAATAAATAAAAATAAAAATAAATAAAAGAATAATATTGGTTGTGGGCTTTTTTATAGATAACTGTAACTATCTTGAAGAAAGTTCCTTCCAGTACTATTTTGCTGAGTATTTTCATCATGAATGTGTGTTGGATTTTATCAAATGCCTTCTCTGTATTGATTAATATGATCATGTGGTTTCTGTTTTTCTTATTGTTGATGTGGTGTATGATGTTGTTTGATTTGAGTATGTTGAACCATTCTTGCATGCCTGGGATGAAATCTAATTGGTCATGGTGTATAATCTTTTTGATGTATTGTTGGATTCGGTTTACTAAGATTTTGTTAAAGACTTTTGCATCCAAGGTTATTAGAGAGATTGGTCTGTAGTTTTCTTTCTTGCCTCCTGTTCCAGCTAAGATTTATCATCTGATATCATCGACTGCAAGTGCTAAATTTATAAATAACTCTAAAACTCATTACCCCATGCAAATCTAAAGAAAGGATAAATGTGCTGACTTATGTCCATGAAAGTGAAAACTAGCTCAGAAAAGTTAGTCATTAATTCATTTAATATTTATTAAGTACTTCTGTGTGTCAGGAAACAGACCCAATACCCCTAGAAAGGGCCAACATTCATCTTATAAATCTCTAATATATAGATTCCCCTTTCCTTCTTTTAAATATGCCCCCCAAACACCCCATTTTTTCTTGTGATTTTAGAATGCATACAAATTCATTGATGCTCATCTCTTCAAAAAGGGATGTGCAATTAATTACCTTTCATATGGATTGTAGACTGATTAACTTCCAGTGCATAAAACAGTGCAGAAATGAAGCATGATTTCAGAGGCTGGGCTATAAAAGAGAATGCTTATTTTCTCCCTTTCGTCACTTGTTCTAGGGGAAACTGGTTGCCAGATTGTGGTCAGACTTCAGAAGAAGACCAATGAAGTACCTGGATAAGATACATAGCAGTAGGTGGGCTGGAGAGATATTACAATAGTTTGAATGATTGCACACAACTGACTCAGTTTAATCTCCAGCATCCTATTGCTTGACCATTGCCATGCCTCCATACATTTTTAGGGGAATTCAGCCCACCAGATGTATCCTCAGATCTTCCTGGTAGGGCAAACTGAAATAACTCCCATGGGATTCCTCAAAAGCCCCCCTGTGGATGCCTTATTTCCCCTGCGTGGATGGTTGAGGAATTTCGTTAGAGATGCTTGGCATTGCATTTTCAGTCATTTGACTATCTCTCCTTTATAAATCTTAAGGAAAAATGTGGTATTTATTAAATAATTTGGCTAAAGAACTTCCAGCACCAAAGATTACAAGAGAACCCCTTTTTGGAACTTAAAAGTTAAAACAATGTTTTTTTTTTCTTTTTTATGTTCTTGCACCTGAAGTTCTGGGGACAATTTGAGGTTAATGGATAAAAACTGTTCTGAGTAACTTTGCTTTGTTATGGTGATTATCATCCTTAACACCTGTGACTGGCTTACCCCTATAAAAACCTCTGTCTTGAAAATAAACTCGTTCACTCCTACTAGAAGACGTGTTGACCCCACATACTCTGTGTGGTTATTATTTTTCAATATTATTCTGTTCATCCGCCCATGCTCCCGCTTTCTTCTTGTGAAGGACTCCATCCCTCTATACTTGCTGAGACGCAGGACGTCTGCAGCACAGAAGTATTATTTCTTATTTTTGGATCACACCAAGTGATACTCAGGGCTTACTTACTCTTGGTTCTGCACTCAGGAATCACTTTTGGTGGTGCTTGGGGGACCATTTGGTATGCTGAAGATCGAATTTGGATTGGCCATGTATCTTGCTGTATAATTGCTCAGAGTCCCAGAAGGATTTTATTTAAAAGGATAGAAGGGAAAGAAGGCAAAAAGGCTCCCATTGTATGGACAGGGTCTTCTTTATTTATTTTTTTGTTTTTTGGGCCACACCCGGTGACGCTCAGGGGTTACTCCTGGTTACTAGCTCAGAAGTCGCTCCTGGCAGGCACGGGGGACCATATGGGGAACCGGGGGATCGAACCGCGGTCCGTCCTGGGTTAGCGCAGGCACCTTGCCTCCAGCGCCACCGCCCAGCCCCCAGACAGGGTCTTCTGTTCAGGCTTCCCCAGCCTGAAACTTGATTGTAACCTTATGAGAGAGACTAAACTAGAACCACATCACATAGTTACTGTTTTACTTTTAACTTCCAGATAATGAATTTTGCTTCCTTAAAAAATTCCTTTAAAAATGAACTAGAATCTTCTGCCATGTCTGCACAATGCCATAGACTAATGTAACTGACAAGAGAGGCCCAACTAGCAGAGAAAACTCATGAACGTAACAGCCTCACAGATGATAGCATCGAGTCTTCAGAGGGCTTCTATGAGCTGCTGTAGCCATATGAGCTCATCAGCCCAACGCTGCAGATCCTCAAATTTGTGGACCTTGTGGCTGTATATGTGATGTGCAACATCTTCATAAGTTAAAATTTAAAATTAAAATAAAATTAAAAATAAAGAAAATAAAAATTAAAAATAAAAAAATAAAATTAAAAATAAACATCTTCATAATTTAAAATTATGATTTCCAGTAGAAATTCACAAAATATTAAGTGAATTATTCCTACTGTCAAGGGGAAGGCTTCAGGGGGTTTGGGAAACTGGTAACCAGGGTGTAGGGAATGCTATATTGGTGGTGGAATATTGAATGCCAGAAATAAGTGTATTATGACTATTCTGTAAACCACCATGTCTAAAATAAGGAAATTTAATTAAAAAATTTTGGTTTAAGAAATACTAAGAATATAGATTAAAAAATCCACAATTGCTTTAGAAAATAATGTATGTCTATATAAGTTTCAGTAATACAAAAGAAAAATTAAAGCAAAGTTCTTATCATAGGGGCTGGAGAGATAGCATGGAGGTAGGGCATTTGCCTTGCATGCAGAAGGATGGTGGTTTGAATCCCGGCATCCCATATGGTTCCCTGAGCCTGCCAGGAGTGATTTCTGAGCATAAAGCCAGAAGAGCGCTGCAGCATGTGACTTCCCTCCCAAATAAAAAATAAAAGACCAAAACCAAAAAACCCCCTCTTATCCTAAATGGTGGAATTATGAGAGTATGTACCTCAACTTAAAATAATTAATTGATTTATTTGGTGGGGGTACACTGTACTGTATTCAGGCCCACCTCTACCTCTGCGCTCAGAGGTTGTTTCTGGATTTGTGCCCAGGTTCCATGGTTGGCAGTGGTTGGGGGACCCTATACAATGCCATGATTCAAACAATTGTCAGGGCTCCAGTCACATGTTAGGTGAGCACCTTGATCTCTGTACTATCTCTACAATCCATTAAATATTTTACTTTATTTTATTTAGGCTTTGGACCATACCTTGTATGCTCAGGGCTTACTCCTGCCTCTGTACTCAGGGATCACTTCTGATGGACCCAGGGGAACATATATGGTACTGGGGAAGGAATCCCAGGTTGGGGAAGGAGCCTCACATGCAAGGCAAGTGTCTTACCCATTGTACTATCTGGCTCAGTATGTGCTTTTCAAAAAACTAATTTGATTTATTTTGTTTTGGGGCCACACCTGTCAGTGCTTAGGACTTATTCCTGTCTCTGTGCTCAGGGAAACATTCTTGGTAGGATGCTGAGAATTGAACCTGGGTTAGCCCTGTGCAAGGCAAATGTTCTCCCCTGTGTCCTATAGCTTCACTCCCAGTATATATATTTTAAAGTTCATTATAGTCACCTGTTTCCCAGTTTTTACCCTTATTCCATTTTATACTCACAAATTTTAAGAATGATTTGTCCTCAAACATGCACATAATTTGATAGGAGCTTCCTTTACTGTTTTCTGATGATTTATTTTTCTTCTTTTGACAGTAGCTTGTACATAATTTACTTTATGACATGTAGAATTACATTACTAACAACATTTTATGTCCTCATGTGCTTGAGCTAACCTTACTATTTATATTTATAAATAGTAGGTGCAATAGCTGGTGGGAAAACTGAGTCCTGGCAATGTTAAACAAACTGTTCATCTAGCTAGACATGGTGGAACTTTGATGCAATGATAGTAAATCTAAAAATACTTTGGAGTTGGGGAAAAAGTTCAAAAGGGAAGAGTATATTCCTCAATTTCAGTTCCCAGCATGGCATGGTTTTCTATTGGAAAGGACTCTATAAGAAACCCTGAAGAGCTGTTGAAAGAATGAAAAAATCCACATCCACATCAATTTTCTGTGACGTTGTTTTCCTTTTTATTGGTAGGAACTCTTTTATATATGATGAATATACTGCACCTTATAAGAGAAACTCTTTTCTTATTCTTAGGTATTTGTCTTTACCCTAATCTGTTATTTGTCTTTATTTTCCACTTTTTGATGTTCTTTTCTGGGCATTCATTTCTTCTGCATTTTAGAATACACCAAAGCAATAGTTAGAAATAGAACCCCAGATTGTGTTAAAATTTGAACTGGCCATTTCAAAGTGTGGTAAAAATAATTTAAACATAGCGAGGATCTATAATATATGTAATGTAAGGTCACATAAGTTAATATAAATATGAAAATAACTTCAAGGGCATTAGTTGCTTTGTGAACCTAGTTCATACTGAATACTTTCAAATTGCAATTCCCCTCTAGGCATATTTATAATTGGAAAAGAAGGAGATGGTGTTTTCATATGTATTAGATCAGCATTTGGGGAAATGAATTTTTACTTCATCTACAACAAATGAATCTTAATCAGTTAAGTGACTCTGGGCTAATGGATCTATAGCATCTTCTTTCTCACATTTTGCTTACATCTTTTTATTATCCCACTTTGTTCTTATAAAACATTTTCATCATTTTGGCTGAGTCATCTCTAAGTTGCCTTGAGCCACCTGATCCTCTTTAAAAATTAAAAATATTTTAAAATTAAAAATTAATTTTAAATGGAATCACCATGAAATACGCAGTTACAAAGCTGTTGATGTTTGAGCCTTAGGCATAAATGTTGCAACACCCATTCCTTTGCCAGGGTACATTTCCCACCCCCAACATTCCCTGTGTTCCTCCCCTCTCCCCTCTGACTCTTCTGATCCCCGAAATATCCCTTTGCTCCCTGGAAGTCTCTTTGGAAGACATCTTTCTTGCTATCAGAACCTTGCATTTATTTAGATGCTAATATTACATCCTGTGTCCTCAGGAACACAATCATGTCTCTAGTTTCAGAGGTCAAGACCGAATTGGCTAAAGCCTAGGTCAACGTTCTCTGTTTTGTCGTTTTCTTTTTTATTGGTTGGAACTCTTTTAATATATCATGAATATACTGCACCTTATAAGAGAAAATCTTTTCTTATTCTTAGGTATTTGTCTTTATCCTAATCTGTTATTTGTCTTTATTTTCTACTTTTTGATGTTCTTTTATGGGCATTCGTTTCTTCTTTACATTAGAATACACCAAAGCAAGAATGTCAACAAGAATTCCCGAAGAGGGCAATAAACAATAAATTACTGTTTCTCAGACCCAGAGGGTCTGATTTCAGTGGGGTAGGGCAACTCTAAAAGTTTTGAAGAGTACTGGTGCTTTCTATGAATTATTCTTTGCAAAAATTGTAATTTTTATTTCATTTATTTATTTTTGTTTGTTTTTGTGTTACACCCTGTGGTGCTCAGGGGTTACTCCTGGCTTTGAGCTCAGAAATAGCTCCTGCCAGGCGCTGGAGACCATATGGAATGCCGGGGATCAATCCTGGGCCCCTCCAGGGTTGGCAACATGTAAGGCAAATTCCCTAACACTGTGCTGTCTATCATTCCGGTTCCCAAAGCTTGCAATCTTTTTGTTTGTTTGTTTTGTTTTGTTTTGTTTTTGGGTCACACCCGGCAGAGCTCCTGGCTCTACGCTCAGAAATTGCTCCTGGTAGGCTCGGGGACCATATGGGAAGCCAGGATTCGAACCACCGTCTTTCTGCATCTAAGGCAAATGCTTTATCGCTGTGCTATCTCTCTGGCCCCAACCTTGCAATCTTAAATCAGGGAGGGTGAACCAGTATCTTAGCTATGATAGATTTAGGTATTGATCATTCAACCTGAGGAAGGTTTGCTGGGTCTTTGCTTCATTAATAAAAATAAATGCATGAAGATCTTTGCTGCATGCTTTCCTGCCTTTTAATACAAACATGATTGTATTTGTGTTTTCAGCTTTATTGAAATATACTTATAATAACTTTATATATTGAAGTATGCAATGTGATTTTATGATACATATATGATTTCTACACTTACATACATACATATTATAATCATATATAATTTCATCTCTTTTTCAGTGCTGAGGATCGAATACAGGGCTTCATGTATGTGAGACAAGTATTTTTTTATATGATAGAAACATGTAGGATTTATTTACAACAACTTTCAAGTATCTGCTACAATATTAAAATCAGCTGCTAATCCTGTCTATTTGTAACATTTAGAAGTGCTATGGTCATTTAGTCAGCAGAAAGGAAAATATAGTTGGTATATTGGAGATAGCAGAATTTGTGGAAAAATACAGAGTTTTGGTCCTTCAGTGATACCATGTGCCACAAAGATGAAAATTTGCAACCAGCTTAACTCTGGGCTTTTCTGTAAAACTATAGAAAGTACCTTGTGAAATTTTAAAGTTTGTGAGAACACTGGTATTATAAGATATATAAAATATAGAGAGATAGCATGGAGGTAAGGCGTTTGCCTTTCATGCAAAAGGTCATCAGTTCGGATCCTGGTGCCCCATATGGTCCCCCGTGCCTGCCAGGAGCAATTTCTGAGCATGGAGTCAGGAGTATCCCCTGAGCAATGCTGGGTGTGACCCCCCCAAAAATATAGAGAATAATTGGGGCTGGAGTGGTAGTGCAGCGGTAGGGGGCTTGCCTTGCACGTGGCTGACCCAGGATGGACTTCCAGTCGATACCAGGCCTCCCATATGGTTCCCCAAGCCAGGAGTGATTTTTGAGCGCATAGCTATGTGTAACCCCTGAGTGTCACCAGATGTGGCCCCCCAAACAAAAAACAAACAAATAAAAATATATATCTAGAGAGAATAATGACCGTGAGATGGCTTAATAGATTGGAGTGCAGGTTTTGCATGCAAGAGCCTCTCTTCCATTCCAGCATTGTGGTTCTCTCAAATACTGCTACGGCATGATCCCCAAACCCTGAACTGGAAGCATCCTCGAGCACTGCCAGATGTGGTCCCAAACAAATATAAAGAGAGAGAGGAGAGAGATAATAACAATATATAAATATTCACTTTGAAAAACCACACCACAGGGGCCCGGGAGATAGCATGGAGGTAAGGTGTTTGCCTTTCATGCGAAAGGTCATCAGTTCGAATCCCGGTGCCCCATATGGTCCCCCGTGCCTGCCAGGAGCAATTTCTGAACATGGAGCCAGGAGTAACCCCTGAACACTGCCAGGTGTGACCCCCCCCCAAAAAAACCCCAGAAAAACCACACCATAAAAGAAATCATTACCTTTATTAATTGATCTCCAATCTACTGTGACAAAGGTTCCTCTCCCCAAGTTTTGTGTATATGCTTCCATGTCTTCTAAACAATTTTAACTGCATATATTTCTATTGTAAAGCTGTGTATTATTTAGTTTCACCTTGTTTTCAGTTTTAGATTAGTGAAATTTTACTGTATATATTTCTAACCTGCCTAAACTCAGCCCTTTGTTTCTCTTTCCAGTTCCTCAGTTTTTTTTGAATTTTGTTTATGGGTTTGCCTTTAATTTACCTGCAATTAATGTAAGAGTCAGGAAATCCAGTGTGTTTTTAAAAATATAATACAAAAACTCAAAGTGATATTTAAAAAAATCAATTCTCCATGGAGTATTTATTGGCAAGTCTATTTTACCCATTAATCTGTAATACTAGCATTAATATGTCAACTATCTGTGCATGTGACAATCTTATCTGTATCAAAACCAATATCTTGAAGATTCATAATATTTTAGGGGAAGGTTGGGTTTCACAGATGGAGGACCAGGGTCCTCTTCTGGTAATTTTCCACTAACTGGGCTGGTGAAGACCTGAGAATGAGTTGTTGGTTGGGCCCTGTGGTGCCAGTAATACTCAGTTCACCCAATGGTACTCTGGGTGTGTGTGTGTGTCTCCTGGTCTGGATTGGCTGATGGAAACATGTGGTGCTGGAAATTGAACTGGGGTTGATTGTATGCTAGGCATGCTCTGTCCATTCTTTTTCCTTTCTTCTTTTTGGTTTTTGGACCACACCCAGAGACACTCAGGGTTCTTCCTGGCTCAGCACTCAGAAATCATTATTGGAAGATTCAGGGGGCCAAATGGGATACTAGGGATTATCATGTGGTCATCAGGGGATCACAACCCTGGTCAGCTGTGTGCAAGGCAAATTCCTTACCTGCTGTGGTATTGTTCTGGCCCCAACCCTGTATATTCTTTTTGGCCTCTCTAATTGTATTTTTTTTTTTTTTGTGGTTTTTGGGTCACACCCAGCAGTGCTCAGGGGTTACTCCTGGATCCATGCTCAGAAATTGTTCCTGGCAGGCACGGGGGACCATATGGGGCACCGGGATTCGAACCGATGACCTTTTGCATGAAAGGCAAACGCCTTACCTCCATGCTATCTCCCGAGCCCCTCTAATTGTATTTTTAACATATGGTAAAGTAAACCCTCTTAATTCTCATAGGCGTTCTTTCTTTAATTGACTTTATTGTCTATTTTTAGCATTTCCCCCCCGTATTTTAGAATTGGTTTTTAAGTTTTTAAGCCTATCTGTTGGGAATTTGATTAGAATTATATTAAATTCATGGGCCAATTTGATGAGTATTAATATAATTATGACACTGATCTAATCTGTGAATAGGATATTAGCCACATTTGTATTTTATTAAAAATTATATATATGTATATATATATATATATATATATATATAATTTTTTGTTTTTGGGTGACACCCAGTGGCACTCAGGTGTTACTCCTGGTTATGCAGTCAGAAATTACTCTTGGAAGGCTCGGGGACCATATAGGATGGTGGGATCAAACCCAGGTTGACCATGTGCAAAGCATATGCCCTACCTGCTGTGCTATTGGCCCCGAATTGTATTTCTTTTTAATAGGTTTATTATTAGGAGCTACATGTATTTTGGTGCTTTTATTAGTATCCATTAAATATTTTCTCTTTTTTTTTGTTTTTAGTGAAGAGAAATGCAGTTGATTTTATATTTTGATTTTTGTATTGCTCATTCTTGCTAAACTTATTTTATAAAAGAGTGTATATTTTATATAATCATATTATCATACTTACATTAAAATAGTATCTCATCCTTGTGATACTTAGACATTTTATTTTATTTTGTTTTGTTTTGTTTTATTTATTTATTTTTTTGGGTTTTTGGGCCACACCCAGTAACACTCAGGGGTTACTCCTGGCTTTGTGCTCAGAAATTGCTCCTGGCTTGGGGGACCATATGGGACGCTGGAGGATTGAACCGCAGTTTGTCCTAGGTTAGCACGTGTAAGGCAAGTTCCCCACCACTTGCACTACTGCAAGTATTTTATTTTTAATTAACCTTTTTCATCAATGCTTAATTAGAGTGGAAATGAGAGGTGTAAGGCTCCACTCGCTGCAATTCAACCCCAGGAGAACAGATCAGAAGTAAGGTCAGAGCAAAAATTAATAAATCAAGACACTCATTTAGGAGAAAACCGTGGAGACAGGTGTGGAGTTAGAAGGAGGGTTTCCAGCCTGATGGTTTCTGGTGGTTAGAGAACCTGACAAACCAACCTCTCCAGTTCAGTCGACAACCCTGAGGGGAGGATCGAGTGACTGATAAAAGTATCTATCTCAAGCTAATGGAGTCTAGATGGGCCTTTTACATGCCAAAGAGATGGGTGAAAGGAAAGAGGAAGCTGTGAAGAGTCTTTATTTTGGGTAAAGTTGAGTGTAATCCATTTATATAGTAGACATTTATATATTGTCCCTAACATTCAAGTGTTCAGAAAAAAATGGGACTATGTAAAATTAATAAGTTTTGTATAGCAGAATAAACAGATACCAAATGAGAAGATAGTCTCCAGAGTAAGAGAAATTGCAAATTACATATTGGACAAGGGGTTTGTATTCAATATGAGTAAAGAACTTATATAATTTAATAATAGAAAATCCCAAACAATTCTATTAGAAATTTTTAAAAATAAACTATAGATAATGAAGGCAGGAGTGGCTCAGGTGGCCTCAGCCTAGCAGGTTCCCGGTTCCCAGTGTCACTACCAAATGAATCCATTTTCATCTGGCAACCACATGGCCTCTGCTGGGGCAGGAGACTTGGGCAACAGGGTCCCAGTTCCAGGGCCTACACAGGACTTACAAAAGAGCTTTTTCCTCCTTCTTATAAGTCCCTTTCTCCCAAACCGTGTGGGACAACTGTTAGTCTACCGTGATGCTCATAATTATAGGTTGTCTCTTGGAAAGGAAACGGGATGTGCAATACTCACTGGATACATGGTATATACTCTCTATACAGTGTTCATTACCATATCATGTATTTTATAGAATGCTTTACATACAATCTATTCTAGGTAGCCTTTCCCCAGTAAAGATTACCCTCACCAAATAGGATTGGATCAAAAAATGGAAAACCTTTGTTGATTTAACCACTTCTTTCTCTTTCTCTACTTTTTATTTTATTTTATGTCCCAACTCACCTGGGTCTGCTTTTTAACTGTAACCCATGGATCTATCGCATGAATATATATGTTCACCATACTAATGGCTGTCTAATGTTCATCTGCAGTAGATATAATATCAATTTTATGGTATAGCCTCCCCAGACGGTGTTTATTACAATGTCACTTGGCTATTTAGGCTTGAAAATATGATTGTTCTTAATAATGCTCCATACAACTTAAGCTATGAAGCTTTTCTTCAATCTAGTTTACTCTTACCAAACATGATTGCCCTAAAAGGAAAAAAAAGTGTGAAATAAAAGAAAGGAAAACAGTTTACAGCAGACTTGCCAGCTTTACTTCCCCCACTTCTTCTCTTGAAAAAAAAAAGGGTGAAATAAAAGAAAGGAAAACAGTTTACAGCAGACTGCCAGCTTTACTTCCCCTACTTCTTCTCTTTAAGTGTTCTATCTCATAACACCCAGAAAGCTTTCCAAATGTAATCCACATATCTATCCTCTGGATGCCTATGTAGGTGCATAAGTGTCTGTGTATGCCATACCAATGTCAGTCTAATATCTGTTCATAATAGAAATAATGTCTAAGTAGTGTAGTGTTATCCCCTCTAGCATAGATATCCTTCCCTCCTTTTTATAGATTACCACCTTACAAACCCTTTTCAAGCCCTTCATGTTATTTCTCCACATTTAATCTTCTTTTTTACTCAGTCCTTAACTCCTCATGAAGCAGAACATTCTCCCTAGCCCAGCCAGATTCTAACCAGCTTCCAAAGTGAAAAGAAATTGGCAGTCAGTCTGCTGCTACTGATTCGCTCTTGGTGGTGTCTCTTCCTTCACTTCCCTTCACCATGGACTTTTCCTTGCTACTAGATTTAGTTCCTGAGAAATCCCCCACTTGAGGACACTTCCTGATATGGAACTGTTGGGAGCCATCTTTCCTAGACTCCATAAAGCCAAATCAGAGGTTGAAACTGCACCCCGAATCTTACCTCTTCCCCACCTATTTCAAAAGATTTAAAGAGAACATATAAATTTTCTTTGAATATTTCTTTTAAACAAAACTCTTTAATAGGCATAACCTTTATTGAATATCTTCTCATGTAGCAGTAATTTCCCCTAGCCTTGGAATCTGTGAATTCAATACAGAATATTGGTAGACAAATTTCTGTTCACAGTTCATGTAAGCAAAAGACTCTGGGGATCGTTGGTCTTGACACCTCAGTACCCTACATGCACTAGTAATTCCCTATGGCATTGTCCCTTTTTGCACAGGCACATTGAAATTTGAAAAGTTAACAGATGCAAACAAGTTCTTATCTAATAGAGATGGGAACTTTTTTATACTGCAGTGGGACCTTACTAACACCTGAAACACTTGGCATAATGACTTTGCTTAGACTCCGTTGATTGGACATTGACCATTCACTCCTGAACCATGGAAACAAACACCTATAGAAACAAACATGGTTTCCTACACCAGCACCAGGAACATAAATTCTACCAAGGAAGGCCCCACTACTACCATGGCACTGAATTACTCCAAAGACAGTTCTTTGTGAGATCCCTGACAACCAGGCAATAGCAACAGTCTGCTTTTAGGACAGGATTCTCTGCAATGCTAACTGGTGGTAAGATGGAACCAGAAGACAATACACACCACCTGGTCTTTGACATAGGACTTGTACAGAAACCAGGATCTATAACTACAGAAACCTGACAGCAACAACTGTGATGGTGAAGAGCTGACCACTAAGAATAACTTGGGGGTTGGACAACCTAGTATGCCTGGAGCCTTGAGTTGGTCTTATGCCAAAATACTTTGAGAGTTAGATCTCCCTGTTTTTTAGGCCAAAGGGCTTTCTTTCCAATTTCTTCCATATTCTGCTGTGCCTATGCAAATGACAACTGCCACACACACAGATTTTTTTAGTGTATCTCCCATCTCTAAAGTTGTATTAACAACTTTATTG
This sequence comes from Crocidura indochinensis, assembly GCA_004027635.1. Classification (NCBI taxonomy): domain Eukaryota; kingdom Metazoa; phylum Chordata; class Mammalia; order Eulipotyphla; family Soricidae; genus Crocidura; species Crocidura indochinensis. The sequence continues at coordinate 35,718 of PVKC010001414.1, forward strand.
ATGATAAAATAATTTTCACAAATATAACTGTTAATGAACTCTTTCCCCCCTTTCTCCATTCTTTTAATTCTCTATACTCTTTCTATTTCTTAATAACTTCTCTTTTTTGTCATTCTAAAACAAATGTATTATGATAAATTATATCAACTATGTGATACATTTCCTTTTAATAAATTTAAAAAAGAAAAATATGAAAAAAAGAACTATAGATAATGAAAATGTCCAACAGTGTAGCCAAATAAACATTATTTCCAAAGAGGACATAAAAATATCCAATAGTCATATGAAAAGATACTCAATATTACTAATCATTAGAAAAATGCTAATCTGGGCCACAGTAGGATATTACTTCATATCTGTAGAATGGCTATTACTAAGAAGAGAAGAGACAATAGGGAATGACTAAAATATCTTGAAAAATAAACTATACACTGTTGATGGAAATATGTTAATCCTACCACTAATGAAAACAATATTTTTAAATTAAATTTTATTTTATTGAAGTCATTGTAATTTACAAAGTTCTTTGTAGTTGGATTTCAAACATACAATGAGGGCCAGAGTGATGGCACAAGTAGTAGGGATTCTTCCTTGCATGTGCTAACCTAGGACAAACCGCAGTTCAATCCCCCAGCATTCCATATGGTCCCCTAAGCCAGGACTGATTTCTGAGCACATATCTGGGAGTAAACCCCGAGCATCACTGGGTATGGCTCCAGAACAAAACAAAACAAACAAAAATCAATCAAACATACAATGAATCAAGGCCAATCCTACCACTAGTGTTAACCTCTCTCCACCAATGTGCCCACATTCCATATCATATTGTATCCTACCATGTGATTCAGTAATCCCATTCCTATATATATTTTCAAAGAATATGCAACAGGATTCTGACAAAATACATATACTTTTTTTTATCATAGCAACATTCACAATAGCTACAACATGTAAACAAACCAAGGTCTATCAATGAATGAATGCGAATTAGATGTGATATTTGTACATAATGGAACCATCATGAATAAAGGAGACTATTCTACTCCTTTTAGTAATATAGATGGACCTTGAGTACTTCTACTAATATAGACACATGATTTAAAGACAAATACAATATGGTATCACATATGTGGAACATAACAAAGTCAAACCTGTGAAATGATAAAAAATTTGTGTTGCCTACTAATTTAACTTTCTGGTCCTCTACATTATATGCTCTAGGGTGGAAAATGTTCCATTTAAATCTTTTGATTTTTTTCTGGGTGTTCTAAAGAAATGTGACTAAAGGTAAGTTAGGTCCTTAAATTACTTTCTGATCTAAGGTAAAGAATAGGCTATTCCTGGGACTTCAAAAGATAATTCTCTAGAAGTTAGAGCATTAGATATTTTTTCTGATTAGGTGTTTGCTATGCTCTACAGATAAGACTTTCAGATAAAAGTTACAACATTTTTAAAAATAATTTTTCATTTTTGTTTTTGGGTTACACCTGGCGGCATTCAGGGATTACTCCTGGCTCTCTGTTCAGAAATCGCTCCTGCCAGGCATGGGGACCATATGGGATACTGGGATTCGAACCACCATTGGCTTTGGGTCAGAAACTTGCAAGACAAATGCCCTACTGCTGCATTATTTCTCCAGTCCCTAAAAGTAATTTTTTTATTTAAACAAAATGCACTACATAATTCACATAACTGACCATAATATATTTGTTTCAAGATGACAGAAAACTAAGTTATTAAAAATAAAAAGTTTACAGATGACATGATAATATATTTAGAAAACCCCAATACTGCCAAAAAGTTTCTAGAAACAATAGATTCATAGAGCAGAGTGGCAGGTTACAAAATTAACATGCAAAAGTCAATGGCCTTCTTTTCCACTAATAATGATACAGAAAAAATGGACATAAAAATCCCATTCACATGAGTGCCACACAAACTCAAATATCTTGGAGTCAACTAAAGAGGTGAAGAACCTATACCAAGAAAACTATAAAGCCCTGCTTCAAGAAATGAGAGAAGACACAAGGAAATGGGGACACATATCCTGCCCATGGATTAGCAGAATTACTATTATTAAAATGGCAATACTTGGGGGCCGGGCGGTGGCGCTGGAGATAAGGTGCCTGAGCTAACCTAGGATGGACCACGGTTCGATCCCCCGGTTCCCCATATGGTCCCCGGTGCCTACCAGGAGCGACTTCTGAGCGAATAGCCAGGAGTAACCCCTGAGCGTCACCGGGTGTGGCCCAAAAACCAAAAACCAAAATAAAAAAAAATACTTCCCAAAACATTGTTCAGATTTAATGCAATCCCTCTAAAGATACCCATGACATTTTTTCAAAGACGTGGACCAAATACTCCTGAAATTCATTTGGATCAATAAACACTCACGAATAGCTAAAGCAATCCTTGGGAATAGGAATATGGGAGGCATTACTTTCCCCAATTTTAAACTATTACAAAGCAATGTGTGCATATGTAGTACATATACACAATGGAATATTATGCAGCTGTCAGGAGAGATGATGTCATGAAATTTTTCTATACGTGGATGCACATGGAATCTATTATGCTGGGTGAAATAAGTCAGAGGGAGAGAGATAGACACAGAAGAATCTCACTCATCTATGGGTTCTAAGAAAAATTGAAGTCATTATTATAATAATTCCCAGAGACAATAGCTATAAAGTCTGGAAGGACCGATGGCTCACAATATGAAGCTCACCACAATGAATAGTGGTGCAGTTAGAAAAATAACTACACTAACAACTATCATGACAATCTTAATGAGTGAGAGAAGTAGAATTCCTGTCTCAAATACAGGCAAGGGTTGGAAGGAGGGAGGGTGGCCTTGGTGGTGGGAATGTTGCACTGGTGAAGGGGGATGTTCTGTTTATGACTGAATCCAAACTACAATCATGCTTGTAATCATGGTGTTTAAATATTTTATATATTTTAAAAAAGAGAAAAAATAGAAAAACTCAAAAATAAAATGGAAGAGAAGAAAAAAGAAAGAGGAAAAAGTTCAGTAGCAAGTATATTTGTGCAAATTATTGTATCTCCAATAAAGTTTTTTTTTTTTTTTTTTTTTTTTTTTTTTTTTTTTTTTTTTTTTTTTTTTTTTTTTTTTTTTTTTTTTTTTTTTTTTTTTTTTTTTTTAGGTTTTGTGCCACACCCTATGATGCTCAGGAGTTACTCCTGGCTATATGCTCAGAATCCTGGCTTGGAGGACCATCTGGGACACTGAAGGGGATCGAACCATGGTCCTTCCTAGGCTAGCGTGCACAAGGCAGATGCCTTATAGATTGCGCCACTACTCTGGACCCTTCAATAAAGTTATTAATACAATAGCAGAAGGTTTAATAAGCTTTCTTTTTAAAGATAAGCGATAAAAAGGTGTGTGAGTTGTTGTTGTTTGCAAAGTAAAATATGGGGAAAATAGAAAGAAAAAACCTTTGGCCTAAAAACAGCAAGACATTACCCATGAAGTATTCTGGTATAAAACCAACTCCAGGCTCCAGGCATATAAGTTGTCCAACCCCAAAGTTATTCTCTGTGGTCCCAATAAAAGCTCTTCACAATCATGGTTGTTGCTGTCAGGTTTCTGTAGTTAGAGTTCCTGGTTTCTGTACAGCCCCTATGTCAAAATCAGGGTGATATAGAGTGTTTTCTAGTTTCATCTCACCATTTAGTAGCAATGCAGAGAACCCTGCACTGAAAACAGTTTGTTGCTATTACTAAGTCATCAGGGTATCATAAGAACCTTCTTTGGATGGGCCGGAGCGGTGGCGCTAGAGGTAAGGCATCTCTGCCTTGTAAGTGCTAGCCTAGGACTAACTATGGTTTGATCCCCTAGTGTCCCATATGGTCCCGACCCAAGCCAGGAGCAATTTCTGAGTGCATTACCAGGAGTAACCCCTGAAAGTCAATGGGTGTGCCCCCCCAAAGGAACCTTCTTTGGAGTAAATTGATGCCAGGACAGAAGTAGGGCCTTCTTGGTAGAAGTTCGATTCCTAGTGATGGTGTAGAAAACCGTGGTTGCTTCCATAAATGATATCCAAGGTGCAGGGGTGATATTGTTAATGTCCAATGGTCAATGTCCAATATTCTGAAGCCTGAGCCAAATCACTATGACATATGATCAGGGTGTAAGTCCCCACTGCAGTATACAATTTACGTGTTCCTATCCCCGTTTGCACATGTAAGAGTTTTCCATTTTAATGTGCCTATGAAAAAAAAGAACAATATCCAAAGATATTACTGGTGCATATGGGAGCAGAGGTAACAAGCTCAACAATACCCATATCCTAGTTCTAACAAGAACTCTAAACACGAGAGAAACTTATCTACGAGAATTTCCTACTAAATGGCCCAAATAATGGGAGAAATTGCTGCTACATAAGAAGATAGGCAATAGGAGTTATACCTATTAAGGGCATGCATATAAAGAAATATTCAAGTACATGTCCCCTTTAAGTCTTTTGAAATACTGTGTGTGTGTGTGTGTGTGTGTGTGTGTGTGTGTGCTAACATCCAGAGCACAGCTTCAGCTTGTGATTTGTTTTTGTGGAGTCTAAAAGATAGTTTTCATCAGTCACATATCAGAAAATGTCAACTGGGGGCTTCTCAGAAACCCACTCTGGTAGCAAGCAAAAGTGAAGGGAGGTGGGGGAAAAGGGGCCACTGAAAGAAAATCAGTAGCTGTGGAATATCAGCTTCTTCTTAGGCTAAGAATCTACCTTTTCACTTTGGAAGCTGATTATCAGCTGGCTGGGGTGGGCAGAATGTTCTGCTTCCTGAGGAGTAAGCACTGAGGGTAAAAAGGGTTAAATGGGAGGAATAATATGTGGAGGGTGCGAAAGCAAAGGGTTAGAAAGTAACTTGTAAGATCCTAAGCAAAAAAGGTGAAGGAGGGGTTATATATGACAGGCCGAAGGACAATATACAACTTAGATATCATATATTTACATATATATCATATGGACATTAGACAGACATTTAGATGGCCAACACATACACTCATACATAGGCTTCAAGGATTAGATTGTGTATAGAGCATTCTTAAAAAAACCATATTTTTTAAGCTTAGAAAACTAAGTGTATGGTAGTGAGCACGACAAGAGGAGACAATACCATGAAATATCATTTAGTGGGTCTTGAGCATCCAGTTTTCTTTCCTAAAAGCAATCTAAAATTATGAGCTGTACAGTATAATGGTAAACTACCTACAATTGAAAACAGATTTCAATAACACATTCAATGAGTGAGTTCTGTAACAGGAATACATGGCATGCAGTTGCATATTCCATTGCTATCTGTGGACTAAACATTGATTAAATTAGCAAGCATAATCAAGTAGAAAAGGAATAGATTTTATAGTGATATTCTTATAATGAACCTGTTTTCTGAGTCTAATATAGTATAGCATTGTGATGTGGAAGTGGGGTGGCCAACCTATATCTCCAAGTACCACTCTGGACAAAAAGATCAAGGAGTTATTATAGACATAGTAAAATTAAGACATTAAAACTATTTTTTAGCAAGCACTGTAGTGGGAGTTCATGACTTCCACATTCTGCACCTGTTTTGTGGATAAAATTATTAGAATATTATCATAGATATTTATAAAGATCAGTTCATTGGACATCTGCTCAAACTAAACAGTCATTTCCGTTCTTGATGGGAGAGTTTAAATCCATTGACATTTAAGGAACCTATGGACAGAAAGAGCTGTTGTGCCATTATGTTGTGTAGGGTTGTTGTTATTACAATTGGAGATTTGGGTTGTGTAATTGCTCTTTGAGTAGCTCATTTAGGGTCAGATTGGTTAGTGAAAATATTGAGAGTTCTTTTTTGTCTGAAAATGTTTTTAACTCTTGTATAAATGAGAGTTTTACTGGGTAGTGGACTATAGGTTGAAAGTTCCTTTAAGCAGTTTGAAAATGTCATTCCACTCTTTCTTGCTTGAATTGTTTCAAATGGAAGATCTGGTTTGATTCTTTTTTTTTCCTTGAGTTTTTTTTTGACTTATTGCTTTAAAGAGTTGACCTCTTTCTTTGACTTTTACCATTTGGATTACCCAATGTCTTGGTGTTGTTCTGTCATGAACTATTTAATTTAGCACTCTTTTTGCCTCTTGGATTTGTATAGAAATCTCTTTCACAGGGGTGGAGAAGTTCTCTGCTATTATGTCCTTCACTTCCCCCTTCCCCTTTTCTTCCTCTTCTGGAATTCCTAAAATTCAGAGATTATTTTTCTCCTGTATATGTACTTTAAGTACCTTACATTTTCTTTCAAGGCTTTTTCTCTCCGTTATTTTTTGCTTTTTATCCCAGCTGACTTGCAATTTGTCTTCAAGTAAGTCTCTGCAATTCTCCATCTGTGCAATTGTACTATTATGACTTGATAACATGCATTTTAGTTCCTTCAGTTCCATTTGTATGAATTCTCTCATCTTCTGAAAGAGTTCTTTTTTGAGTTGATTGAATTGTTCATCTATAAATTTCTTATTTTTGCAGGCTAATGACTCCTTGATTTCTATTGCTAAGCCATTATGTGCTGATTTTAAGTCCTCTTCTATAAGGGTCAGTGGACTTGGAGATGTGCCATAATTTCTCTTCATATCCCCCACAATATATGTCTTCTTCAGCTTCCCCATTGAACTTTGCAGTTAGTGATTTGGAGTGTTGGATTTCTTGAGCTGTTAAAAGAAGTGCTAGATCCAATCTGCCAGGAAGTTTATGATATAAATTGCATCTGTGCTGTTTGGGAAAATGAGAACTGAAGGGAAGGAAGGAAAGATGCTGGGAAAGACCCCAAAAGACAGCTGTTTGTGTTTGGTGGAAGGAGTGAGGTTCTCTATTCCCTCCCAGCACCAACCTGGCTGGCCCCAAGGGACAGATGAACAATGATTGCACTGGAACAAAGAAGGAGCTGGAGTGGAGGTCCCGTTTGTTAAAACTCAATAGAGTGCCAACAAAAGAGACTGCATGAAAAATAAAACTGTACTGGCACTACAGTCAATGACTTGGATTGAATAAACTAGTTTGCCTAGAGCCTAGAGTTGGTCTTATGCCAGGAAACTTCAGGGGTAGGGTCTCCTTGTATTTAGACCAAGGCTTTTCCTTTTCATGTCCCCCATATTTTGGTGGGCCTATGCAAACAATATTTACCACTCTAACATCGTTGTTATTGTGCTCTTTTGACTCTAACCCTTAAAAAAACCTTAAACATTTGATGTTAACTTAAACTAATATACATGTGCATGAAAAATATAAAAAAATACTATGCCTTCAGTGTTTAGGGAGTCACACACATTTCATGGCTTTAGATTACTTTGTGTACTGCTAAGAAATGTAATAATGTACTACAATCTGGGGACTTGTGGACAAAGTAATTGTACATGGGTTCTGCCTTATTTTTCTTAATATTCTTTGACTGTAAGTTCAATATTTAGGCGTCAGCAAGGGAATTTCTTCTGTGAACTCTGTTAATGGGTGATTGTCCTTCCACTGTAACATTACATGGTCCTCTTTGCATCATTGTTCTCATAATTAAAAATTAAAAAAAACTCAATAGAGGGATTAGGACTGGAGCCTCTATTTCTCACCCACACACATGCCACCAACATTTTTTCATTTTAGAAACTATGGTCTATGGTTTTCATTATTGTTAAGGAAAATCTATATTTCTCTTTTTCTCTTTATCACTTTATCTCCATTATCACCAATTCTTGGCTGGAGTAATAATTTTATTTTTATTAATATCTTTATTTAAACATCTTGATTACAAATATGATTGTAATAAGCCAGAGAGAGAGAGAAAGACACAGAATATTCTCACTCATCTATGGGTTTTAAGAAAAATGAAAGACATTCTTGCAATAATTTTCAGAGACAAAAGAGAGGAGGGATGGAAGTTACAGCCCACTTCATGAACCTCACCACAAAGAGTGATGAGTTTAGTTAGAGAAATAACTACACTGAGAACTATCATAACAATGTGAATGAATGAGGAAAGTGGAAAGCCTGTCTAGAGTACAGGCAGGGGTGGGGTGGGAAGGAGGGATATTTGGGACATTGGTGGTGGGAATGTTGCACCGGTGATGAGGGGTGTCCTCTAATATGACTGAAACCCAACCACAATCATGTTTGTAACCAAAGTGTTAAAATAAAATATTATTAAAAAACAACAACAACAACAGGGCCCGAAGAGATAGCACATTGGTGTTTGCCTTGCAATCAGCCGATCCAGAACCTAAGGTGGTTGGTTCGAATCCCGGTGTCCCATATGGTCCCCCATGCCTGCCAGGAACGATTTCTGAGCAGATAGCCTAGAATAACCCCTGAGCACTGCCAGGAGTGACCCCCCAAAACAAAACAAATAAACAAGCAACAACAACAACAACAACAACAAAAAACCAAATCTGATTGTAGTTGGGTTTCAATCATGTAAAGAACACCCCCTTCACCGGTGCAACATTCCCACCACCAATGTCCCAAATATCCCTTCTATCCACCCCACGCCAGCCTGTACTTGAGACAGGTTCTCCACTTTACTCATTCATTCACATTGTTATGATAGTTCTCAGTGTAGTTATTTCTCTAACTGCACTCACCATTCTTTGTGGTGAGCTTCATGTTGTGAGCTGGACCTTCCAGTCTTCCTCTCTTTATCTCTGAGGATTATTGCAAAAATGTCTTTTATTTTTCTTAAAACCCATAGATGAAGGAGTGATAATTTTCAACTATCAGTATATGTGTGTGTAAGAGAGAGAGAGGGAGAGAGACAGAGTCTACTATAGTGCTACAGAGGCCTGCAGTGGAAAGGGCAGGAGAAAACTGGACATTGGTGACAGGAAATGTGCACTGGTAATGGATGCTGAACATTGTATGACTGAAACTGAATCAGGTACAATTTTGTAACTGTGTATCTCATGGTGATTCAACTTAAACTATTAAAAAATTCAAAACTAAAACTGAAAAACAAACAAAAAGGCTACATTTTTTTGGTGTTGAGTTTCTCCATCTTATACTGAAGTAAAAGTTTTTCACGTGTCTGCTTGGGTCACAATATTCCCAGTTTAAAATAATCTATTGCCAGAACCCACGTTAGGATTCTCTGATTGCTATTTCTAACATAGTATAGGTATATTACACTTATTTTGTTGTATTTGCATTATTAAACATATTCCTCAAACATCATCTGTGCCATTTCTTTGCAGGGTGGACTGAAAATAGATTGCCTTAGGGAGAATTTCTCAGGTACTCATGGGTAGTCCCCCTGGAACTTTTTAAATTCTGAGGTTAAATTTTTCTATAAATTGCATAAATAGTAGGCATTTGAGCTGTAGTGAGGGTAATTTGTTGGCTACAAAAAATTTTCAGGTTGGATATTTTCTCTTTTCACTTAGTACTAGGATTTTAATGGATAATTTTTCTTTTAGAGCTTTTTATTATTCCACATGAATCCTGAAAATGGGTTGTCTTTGGTAGGTATTTCTACCTATGAGAATATGAGGGTTAATTTTTATAAATGTTTCATATTTGGGGTTGAGTTTAGCTTCTCTTTCTATGATCTGTGAGATTTAGGGACCCCCATGACTCCAGTTTATTTAGGTTAGTGAATCCTTCAAGGAGAAAGTCATTTTCTGTGCTTTTCCTTTTCAGGTACATGGATTTGGTGTCAAAATAGCTTGTATTTGAATTATGGTGTTTCTTTTTTACTATACTAACTATATAAACTTGGGAAAATAACAATAATTGCTTTCTTTGTCTCTCTTTTTGAGTGGAGCTACAGCTGGCAATGCTCAGGGGTTACTCCTGACTTTGCACTCAGTAATTGCTCCTGGTACAATATGGGATCCTAAAGATCAAACCCAGGTTGACTCTGTGCAAGGTGAGCACTTTGCCTACTATACATTATCTCTATTACACCTCATGAGAGAAGTTTTTGGCCTCTGATTTTTTCCTCAGATGTAAAATGAGGATGATGATCTGATAGGATGCAGTTGTGAATTTAATATTTACAAGAATGCTTGTAATTTAGTAGGCAGTCAAGAAAAGCTGATAAGTATTATTGTTGCTTGGTCATTACTAGGAATTCTTTGTCATAGCAACTTCTTTTTAGATTTCAAGGTCCTGCCATTTGGCTCTTAATAACCACATTCTTAGTAATCCTTATTACTGTTGTCCATCTGTCATTCCCATGACACCTATCTATGTTATGGACTAGCATACTAATTTGGAATAGAAAGCAAAATGGAGATGACTGTGGATCAAGCTTTGTGTCTCCCTCTGTGGGTCTCTGTCTTGGTGAATACACTGATGTCTAAATGGTGAAAATTTCATTTAATCCCAGGTTCCTTTTGTAGTGACTGATCAAAAGAAGTATATTTCTTGAAGATCTTATTGAGGTCAAGCCATTCAGTATTTCCTGTCACTTGTGAAATTTATTCAAGAAGATCTGGAGATGCTGCCAAAGAGTAGCCTTTCAAGGTTTTTATTATTTTTTCTATGCAGTCATAAATAGGATGGCTCAGAGTAACCATATGCCAAAGGCTATAGAGCTTATTGTTATTTATAAAGTCATTTAGACCTTTAGCAAATATTAAGAAAATTGAAAATGTAAAATGTCAGGATGAAGTCACTATTTTTCCTAATGTACTTCCTTCAGTTCCTAGTCAGTAATGTTTGATGATATTCATGTGACTGCTTCATGCATATTCCTAGTTATTCATTTAAAATCTAATTTATCTGTGGGGGCAAGGGTTTATTCTCATTTTGTAAAAACTTTGACTCCACAATCTCTTAGATCTTTTCAAATGCAGATTTTGCTTTAAGGTTAGCTTCCATATCTTTTCTAGTGGTAGTATAGAAACCTTTTAGAGTTGTGCAGGGGTCACATAATTATGAATAATACCTGTTAGTCACTTGAATGCTTTTAATATTCTTTAAAATATTTTGAAAGGGCAGGGAAAACTTCTACAGGAGAAAAGTAGGACAGTAATTTATTTTGTCTTTATTGGATCAATTCAATTTATTTTTATTTTTAAAGAGTAATTTGCTCAAATTGTCAACCAATGATTAAAGAAAGAAGTCTTGAAATAAACAAGGTTATCAGAGAATCAAAACTGACCTTTGATCTAGCTTTTCTGAGGATAATCAGATTCTAAATATAATTTCTAATTTTCACATTATTATTAGAAGCCACACATATTAAACCAGCTTGGATTTTTCTTGATTATCACTCAAACTTATTTACTAATTATTTTTCTAAATAGCAAGATAAATCTCTACTCAATCTTTCTCCTTCTGATAGCCCCATAAAAAATCACGTGCTATTAGCCTGGAAATATTCCAAAAATAGAACAGTGTGGTGGCAGTCTGCAGCATGGCTTAGAGGGAGACATCAGATGTTGGTTCAAATGCGTCTTTTATGCACTTGATCCCACATCTGAAAGTAAAGAGGCAACGTGTTTTTGCAAAGGTAGTTCTGAATAGGAGTGTTCTATCTTTGTCAACTCACCAGCCTCTGGGGAAGAACAATCTAAAAGCCATCAGTGGGCTCCAGGGCATTGCCTTAATCTAGATCTTTTTGGGGGTCTTAAAATACAGTGGGAGTAACCAATTTAAATTAAGCAAATGCTAATCATGCAGCAGCCAGCTATAAGAGAAACTCCCATTTGGGGAATTAAAAATAGTTTCCAAAACACAAGTCATTAATCTTCACAGTGGCCCTCTGGAGTCATAAATAGCCATCACCACCCATCTTTGCCACTGGGAAATCTGAGATTTCAAAGACACTGTGTTGGGATGCCCCCAGGTGGGTTCTGAAATACAGTTTGGGAACCAACTATAAAGCTCTCGGACTGATTTTGTGCAAGGCATGCTGGTCCTGTGGAATGATGGGGCTGAAGTGATGGGGCATTACATTTGGTAATGCTGGCTCCATTTGAACCCCACCCTCAGCTGCCTGTGTTATATGAGGCAGTGTTAATGGGAAAAAATGTTCAGCTCTTATTTCTGTATTTTGAGTCTTTTTACTGATTATTTCTTTTCCTGCTGATTCCTTCCCACCTCCCTACAACCACCCTTTTACATTTCTCCAACCTGAAATAATAGATCTATAGTCTTTTAGAACAGAGTGCAATTTAAGAAGTTGACAGCTTCTAATTTCTCCATAGTTTTACTAATCTGGTCAGAAGTAATCAGGTTATTATTACTGAAGACTTAAACATTCAGGAAGAATTGTTACTGTATCTTCTGAAAGAAAAAAAATTTTTTTTTTTTGGTTTTTGGGCCACACCCGGTGACGCTCAGGGGTTACTCTTGGCTATTCGCTCAGAAGTCGCTCCTGGCAGACACGGGGGACCATATGGGGAACCGGGGGATCGAACTGTGGTCTGTCCTAGGTTAGCGCAGGCAAGGCAGGCACCTTACCTCCAGCGCCACCGCCGGGCCCCTGTATCTTCTGAAAATTTAGGTTTGATGGCAAGTACTGCATAAGTGTTTTCTGAATGAATCTATATATATATATATCTTATATATATATAAGATATGAGTTCAAAGGAAAGGAACTGCAGTGATGATTTTTTAATTTGATTTAGATAAGTTGCAAGAGAGTTGCTACTTCATATATCTGGTGGCAATACTGATTAGCTGAAAACTTTTAATATACTAAGGTTCCTCATTATATAACAGAAAATTCTAAGAATCACAGAATGTTTAAGTGACATGACTCGACTCATAATAACCAATATTACTAGTCTCATAATTATGAATATATACTAACATATGAGCAATCACTAGTTTCTTTTTATGCCTAAAAAGAATCTAAAAGTAATTGGTACAATGTCTCTCTACAAGGGTCAAAATCTGTGACAGATCAAGGTCACTTAATCTACTCAGTAGTTATTTATTTGTCTGTAAAATTTTAATGAATCGGGGCCCAGGAGATAGCATGGAGGTAAGGCGTTTGCCTTTCATGCAAAAGGTCATCGGTTCGAATCCCGGTGCCCCATATGGTCCCCCGTGCCTGCCAGGAGCAATTTCTGAGCATGGAGCCAGCACTAACCCCTGAGCACTGCCGGGTGTGACCCAAAAAAACAAAACAAAAAACAAAACAAAACAAAAAAAATTTTAATGAATCTACTAACCTTACTGGGTCTAGGTAAGGATTTTAATAAGAGAGTGGTTAGTAAATGGTGAGGTCTTAAAAATAGATATGATTATTGTTTATTATTTTGTGTGCCTGTGTGTGACTGTGTGCATAGGAATATTGAATCCAGGGTCTCATAAATGCAAGACATGCTCTTTACCACTGAGTTGCATTCTTGTCCTAGACCTCTTTACCATGACTTTTTATCATTTAAAACGACATTATGAAGTTTGTAACACTAGTATAGCTTATTTAAGCCAAGTAAAGGGTAGTAGAAAAATGTTCTAAGAAAAAAAGGAAGAAAAGGCATATCAGTTTATATTCTGCTTTCATTCTTTCATGCATATTCCTTTTGCACTTCAGTGTTTATGATTTATTATTTTGCCTTAGTGGTATGAACTTTTACCCCTAAGTAAAACATTTGATTTTATTTAGTATATTATGTAGATAAGTCTTCTATTAACTTTACTAATGGACAGGGTGATAATAGGACTCAGCTCTATACTTCTCATTAGTTTCCATCCAGACCCTCCCCCCTTTATAGTTTTTGGGCCACCCCCGGTTTCGCTCAGGGCTTACTCTTGACTATGAACTCAGAATTCGCTCCTGGCTTGGGTGATCATATGGGACACCGAGGAATCGAATCTCAGTCCCTCCTAGACTAGTGTGGGCAAGACAGATGCCTTACCTCTTGTGTCATCGCTCCAGCCTCATCATTTCATTGAGTTTTGTCACTATATCCCACCACTGCCTTCTGGCCTTGAGGATTTCACAGATCTGCTTTGAATCTTAAGGATGCTCCTTTCAATGAGATTTCCCTTTTTGATCTTGCTACTTTCAGTATTGTATTTCTATTTGTGGGATGTGTCATTGTGACTAGGATGTGTCTTGCAATACTTTTCTTTGCATTTCCTTTAGCTGGTATCTTTGGGCATGCAGGATTTGGTTGCACGCAGTCTTTAGCTCTGGACGTTTCTTTGAAATGAAGTCCTTGACTGTGGATTCTTCCTGGTCTCTGGGACTCCAATAATTCTTATGTTGTTTCTGTTGAATTTATCAAAAACTTTTATTCTTGTCTGTTCATAATCTTTGAGTATTTTTCCAGTGTCTGATAATTTGCTGTAAGAGCCTTTTCCAATTTCTTTTGTTGTATGCAGTTGTTATTCATTTCATCTTCCAGCTCTCTGATTTTGTCCTCAGATGCTGTTATTCTGTTGGAGAGGCTTCCCACTGGGTTTTCATTTCACTTACCAAATTTTCATTCCCATATTTTGAATTTGGAGTTTTCTCATTACATTTTCATATTCTCTTGGTTCTTACTTGTGCTTAGTTCAGCTCGAACCATGCTTTCTTTGAACATCCTCCATATTTCTCCTCTAAATTCCTTATCTGAGAGGCTAAATATGTGGTTGGCACTCTATGAGTCATCAGAGCCTTCAACTTCATTCTCTATGCATGGTGTTGGCTTGTGTTGTTTCCCCATTTTTCTTTTGTAGTGTGGTGTTTTCTATGTGCTGTGCTGGGGTTTACTGGCTAGAAGATGTGCATGGCCATTCTCTCTGCCCTTTGTGGATTACCTCTGATGATGTACCCTCACAAAATGTTTCCTGCTGTGGTGCTCTCCTGAGCTGATCTGGGTGGGTTGCTACACATTAGCTTCACAGAGTAGATCAGAGGCAAAAGTTCAAAATTGCTTCCATGTGCCAAACCACATGGCAGGAATCAAGCTCTCTCAGGCCATATATTTGGATATAATTCCTGAAAACACAATTTCTTTTTTTTTGTTTTGTTTTTGTCCCCAGATTCAAAATACAGACCCGGCAAGGGCTTGGGTTAAGGTGTATATGGGGTGCATTTACTGTACCTCCTCCTTCTATACAGTCAGTGTAAAGAACACAGCCTGTGATAAGAATTGGGAGGTCTTATTATTTCTTTTCTTTTC